>MU106102.1:0-51347 GCA_012274485.2 Sinapis alba
TTTTTTGAAATTTGAAACCCTAACCCCAAACCCACCCCTTTACTCTAAACCCTAAAGTCCAAATTAGTTAACCCTAGGGGTATAAATGCATTTATATGCATTTTTTAGCTTCAAAAAAAAACATTTTGGTCATCTTTTTCTTAAAAACCTATTTTTGTGACAAACAAACTAAAAGGGGCTATCTAAGGGAATTTCTCTTTAAAATTTTTGATTTAATTTGTAATGTTTATTTTTAATTATTTTCTGAAATAGATACGAAGATTTATTTTGTGGCTAGAACTAGCACAGGAAATTTTGGTGGCAAAATGTAATTTTTTTTGCCACAAAATGTTCATGATAAATCATAAGCTTTTTTTTTTGCTCAGCTCCCCTCAGATCTCATGATGAACTTAGTCAAACTTTTAATCAAGATTTTGGATTTCCAAACTTATTCCATTGTTTACTTTGGTATTGATGATTCTAACATGATTTGCAAGGCTCTCACCTTTGCAGCATCCTGCAAGCAGGCCTGGCCTTGAAAACTTCTGAAAAATAAATTGGGATGGAAGCATTAAAATACCATGGGTCTGTCAGTTGAATAAATAATAATAATGAAAAACAAATTGTGATGTTAACCGCGTTTGAACTGTCCACCTTTTAGAGCACCATCAGCAACACTAACCAACTAATCAACTGAGCTACTGAGCATTTTGAAAAGAATGGTGGAGAATATAAATATTTTAATAGGACAGGAAACACATGTTTCTATAGCTTCTACCCAAGGTCGATACTGCCTGCAAGTCAAGCTTTCCATGTTCATCCATAAAACCTCAATTTATTCAGAATATATTACAAATCAAATCCTATAATAGCAGATAAATGAGATATGTAAAATGGATTATTGCGAAAATCTATGGATCCTCGTATAACTAAATATGAATTTGAAGTCCACTGGTAATCTATTTACATAATTGAGTGCCATACAGAGTGAAATTTGTAAATTTCATATTTCAGCTAAAAATGCTCCAATAAGAATATATGTCCTCAAATAATGATTTAAAGTTTATGGCACATAAAAAACGTGATAGACTATTTTGGTCCAAAGAATCCTCAAAAATAAGCAAATATATGAATAGAGGATTGAATCTCCTGAAGAACCCGTTAATATGGTTAATGTATAATCCAGGTACTGAATAAATCATTGATGATAATAAAGAGATCTAGATTAACCATAATATTACGAGTAAAAAATATGGAATTAAAGACAAAATAGATCGTCGACAATAAATGATAAAACGCGCGATATAAATGAGGATCATGAATTTACCTCTATGTAATATCTCTATGTATGATGATAGAGAGAAATAAGTGGTAAAAAGTAAAAGGAAGCAATCAAGTCTATATAAAGCTCCTAAAGACAACAAGAATTTTTTGGACCAGAAGTCCTAGCATCTAAAAGGTAAATATTTCTCGAGATAACGAAATGAAAAATGATTTTGTGGTATGAAAAAAGCTTTTACAAGATCAGTGGAGAAATTTATAATATATGCAATATATTTAAGATGTCTCACGGGACATAAAGGAATTGAGTTGTATCTCTAACATTTTATATAATCCTAGAAGGATTAAGATATTGAAATTATGTTATTGGGAACTGTATAAAACTTTGGAACTTTTATAATAAGCTGTATATAATGAAAAAATTTGTGGTGAGAAATTTAAGAGAAAAGTATTAAGATATCTCTAAAAATTAACCATCTATTGAAAGAGATATTGTTTCAAAAGATCCTGGTAAAATCTTATATAAATAAGTACTTTGGAGATGCTAATAGTAATGAAGCACATGTGAGCTTATGTATCTTGTAATTGTATTTGATTAAATATAGTTTTAAATACTAATTTATTTGCAAGATACAACTCACCTCTTATTCATGGACATTTAAACGAAGAAGAGAATATATTTGTTCTCTCCAAGGTATGTTTTGATTTACGATTGATTTATCATAGAAACCCCGTACCTTGTATGGTCGATTTAACATATGCAAAATATTTATCAGATTCTCATAAAGTTCGATCACAAATTGGATATATTTTTATTATTGGTGGAACTGCAATCTCATGGCGTCCCAGAAACAAACTATAGTTTTAACTTCTTTAAATCATGCATAAACAATAGCGCTTCACAAAGCATCTCAAGAATGTATATGGATTAAGCCTATCAGTCATCACACACAAGAAGCAAGTGAAATCATATATATAATAGTTGAGTTCTTTCTCTCCTAAGAGTGTACACCTGTACATTTGTGGGTCCCACTATTTTTTTAAACCTATGATTTGCGGAGTGGGCTTATTAGTTGGGTTTTGTTTTACCAAGTAATGTTGGGCCTGTGTAAGCGTTGTTTTAGTTTGGTCCGGGTACATCTCTCAGATGTTAGGGTTGCCGCCTTCGCTGAGTTTCCTTTGACGATCCCGATTTCGTCCAAACCTCCTTCGTAAATTGTTCTCGACGTTTCCACCATCCAGTTTCAATGACGACGTATCAAGTGGACTTCCCATAACGCCTTATCATGGATCCTTTATATACATGTCCTCAAGGGTGAGTTTTCATTTGTCTCTAACTTTTTCAACTCAACTTCTTCTTCTTCTTCATCTCTGTTAACTCCGGTGCCGCGATTATGTCTTCATCAGGTGCTTTATCCGCTACCACCGTCGTCGCCTACTCCACTTTTGACTCACTCCGCCTCGGACAAACTGGTCAATACGTCGTGGGCCGGCTCATCCGTTTCTGGGATTCATGTAATGTTAAGAAGAATGGAGAGTTCATGGTGATCACGATCCTCCTCCTCGATGAATTGGTCCGATCGGTTTCGAATCTTTTTCCTTTCTTTCGTTCCTTATATATTTAAATCTACGAATATATGATATATTTTCATTATGAACACGAACTTGGAGCTTCCAGGTTTGGTTTGTTTATTTTCGCTTATTTCGTCCCGTTATATTCTGCCGTCACTAACATCGCTATCGACACGCAAATGTTGTTGGTGAAATTTGCTCTGTGCAGGGGTCCGATCTCAAGAACAATGCAGCGACCACAAGAGTTGTGGTCCGACTCCTAATTGAACCGTAAGCCATCTTAGTATTTCATCACACTTTGATTATGTGCTACAGCTGCTACCCATGTAGGTGTAGCTTCGGACTGTGTTGTTTAGTTTATTAAAAACTGCTAGATGACTCGAGTATACGTCTTGGTAGGTGAATACTTGATTGGTTTGTTCTGCGTTTCTGATGAGTTGCACTTTTGTATTTATTGTTCCCACCACAGGAATGTAATTGTGTACTTATCTTTGTGGGATGAGGCTGCATCAACCTTTAGGAGACTCTTGAAAGCAGGGGATGATAAGTCCCAGTCTGTGATGTTGGTAAACACTCTGAATCCTAAGCTGTTTGGTGGTAAGGATCAAGTACTTTGTGATTTATATATGTCTGGTGTCAAACAAATTTTCACGAACAACCTCCATGCTTGCATGTTTACGTAGGTCGTTTTTAAAAAAAAAGAAATAACCCATGGAACCTGTACTTGAATTCCACACCGGGGACTAGATTCTTTTTTGACACCAAGCTATCTGAAATAGCAGAGTACGTCAGCAGGTAAGAACAAGGTAATAAAATAGAAATTTAAAGACACACTAGCAGTTCAAAAGTATGTGCATGTAAAGAGAAAGAAAACCAAGCACCAAATTAACAATTGCAGCACTGACCTTTCCTCTTGTAGGTCTTCCATCTCACGAGGACGAGGACGCCCAGGATTCATCACAACAACAAACGCATCAGACTCAAACTTAAGAAAAAAAAATGCTGGGGATTTAAGCCCACGGATTCCGTCTGTTTCTTTAATTTTTTCAATTCTTACTTACAGGCACACGACAACAGAAGGAAGAAAGGGAAATGACGAAGAAACTGATTAGAGGAAGAAAGTGAGTTCACTTTCTGATATCGGACCCCCACTATGGGCATTTCAATTCCAAAGCTACTTCTCTCTCACTTTTTTTTTTCCAATTGTTCATCATCGTAGGTTTTTATAAATATAATTATTATTATAGCCACTTATTTAATTTACCTACAACTTTCCAACAGTTAAGTACAGAGATAAAAAAATGATATTCAGTTACTTATTTTTAATTCTACCAACTTACCGAAGATACCACTAACCACCACAAACATTATTCAGTTATGAACATGAGAGCACAAGCAACACTAAGAGCATCATTAACCATGGAGACCCATTAGGGTCTCTTAATGAATATTTAAGTAATAAAGTTAAGTTAAGAACTGTTGTTAAGAGACACTTACTTTTTGTGCTCCAATGCAAAAACTCAATTAAGGTTCTTAAAAAATTTCTATCAAACAGTTAGCTCACCTTGTTACAACAGCAAATCATTTTGGACAATCAGTCTGGGAGGTACCATTGATCATGTTCTTGATAAAATCACAATGACTGTGCAGTAGTACTTGGTTGTCTCGAACTTCCAGATAGCAATGCCAATGGTGATACCACGCTCACGCTCAGCCATATTTGCAAAGCAACACAATAGAGATCAAATCATTAGAATCAAAACAAATAACCATCTCCAACAGATCAAAATTAAGCCATAACACCATAAATTTATCCCCCCCACATCTAAAGGCAATAACTTTATTTGTTAACGACAATGAAACTGCATAAAGGCAATGACTTTACTACCTGAAGACACTGAAACTTATCAAACTAATTCAACGTTATGTATAATCTAACTACAACCAGCAGTGTCCAAAATTCCTCATTTTTCTAACAATGTTAGTATAAACCTGAAGCTAAACCACAAGAAGCAACGTTTACACACAAACCAATAAGAAGAAAATAGATAAAACAAAAATAAAATTACTTGCTTTCTGCAAATAGAGCAAGCATGATCCAAGAGCAATTAGGTACTGAGAGATGCAAAACAAAAAAAAAAAAATCCTCACCTGAGAAGGGAAATCTAGGGTTTTGGGTATGACACGCTGTTGGTGAGGGACATGCGGTGGTGGCTGATGAGGACGGTGATGCGGAGGTTTCGGAGGCGGATGAATGAAGAGATGAATGAATAGGTTGAAGAGATCAGAACAAATAAAAAGTGATGTTTTGGGTTTTGGAGAGATCGAGAGGATGGAACTACGTCGATTCGTGAAGGAGGAGATGAGTCGGAGAGATAGATCAAGGGAAGGGATTACGTGGGGAATGGTGGATTGGAGAGAGAAGAGAGGAGAAGAGACGCCTCTTCTAACGCTTAATTAAGCAACGTATCTTCAATTAATAGCTAATTTTCCTTTTCTTTTTAATTTTAATTACACTAAGAGACCAACTAAGAGACTGCAATAAAGATGCTCTAATCATTACTAATAAAATTATAGAAATATTATAAAAAATAACTAACCACCTCAAATCTCCATTTTTTCCTACATCAACCTGATTAAATAGTATAATTTTAAGTGTCCCATACATCACCAATATATACTATACAAAACAAACAAATATAGAAAAACATACACACAATCACATTAAAAACAACGCATGAATATCTATCCGGCCCCGTGCTTGCGCGGGGGCTATGCCACTAGTATTTACAAAGAAAGAGACAACAATAGTATTTGAAGATAATTCAGCTTATGTCCTTCCACTCAAAGAAAATTATATCAAGAACGGCATAACAAAGCATATTCTTCTTTTACATACGAGAGCTCAAGAAAAATTAAAAGTGGAAGAGTATATACGTTCAAAAAAAAGATAGCTCGAACTTACCTTCTCGTATTAGTATAACTTTTCGGGTCTTTGGTGAGAGATGGCCAAAGGACTTAACTGAAAGGCTCAAAGATTTGGAGAGTTTTGAAAACACGTCTATTGTATCAGAATGCATCATTTGCATGACTTGTTAAGAAAAAATTATCTACATCATTCTTATAGGGAAGTTACGTCATTGTACCTTTTTTGTCATAGTTTTTATTCCATCAATTTTTTTCAGGACTAGATATTTAATAAGTCAGTATATAATACAAAATGGATAATCAAGAGAAAATATTAGAAGATAATATTGAAAATAAGTTGATTATCTATTTATCATCTTTGCCGACTTTTCCCCCATCGACTTGGTTATTTATATATTTTAAGTGGCAGTATAAATAGACATCAACCCCATCCTTTACTTTATAACTGGGTAATAATAATCTAAGTCATTTTACTCGTTTCTCTCAGTTTACAATTTTATTTCGTTGTTTCAACCACAGAAACACATATATACATTTATATAATATATAAATACAACTATATATATATATATATATATATATATATATATATATATATTCTCATCTAACTCTTAACAGGTATAATTTTTTGTCAGGAAATTGATTAAATCAGAAGCACGAAACGAAAAAATTATTTATCTATGAAATATTAATCTATACATATTAAATCATATAATATCATTTTGCTTATTTGTCATTTTTATTTAGAAGCTTATATATCATATTTTATATGATTATAAATTTAATCAATAGTTTTAATTAATAATTTTTTTAAAAAAATTAGTCATTATTTAATAAATACTTTTTTATTATATTCAGGATAATTATTAATTTTAGAAATAATTATATAGATAAGTTCATCTTATGTTTACTTTAGTAATATTAAATTGCATAATATTATTTAGCTTATTTGTCATATGTGTATTAGTTTTTAGAAACTTATGTGTCATATTTTCATAATTTTAAGTTTAGTCATTAGTTTTAATTACTAAAATTTTGAATTATTATATTTTAAACAATTTTAGTGATTATTTAATAAATATTTTTCATTATATTCAGTATAACTATTAATTTTAGTAATAATTTTATATATATGTTCATCTTATATTTACTTTAGTAATATTAAGCCGTATAATATTATTTTCTTATTTGTCATGTTTTTATTAATTTTCAAAAGCTTATGTGTCATATTTTCGAAGATTTTAAGTTTAATCATTAGTTTTAATTAATATCTTTTGAATTATTAGTCCATAATTTTATTTTTAGTCATCAGTTTTAATTAATAATTTTTAAATTCTTACTTTTTAACAATTTAATTTGTAATTTAATAAATATTTTTATTATATTCAGGATAATTATTAATTTTAGCAATAATTTTATAGATATGTTAATCTTATATTTATTTTACTAATATTAAAATGTATAATATTATTTTGCTTATTTATCAAATTTTTATTATTTTTTTAGAAGCTTATGTGTCATATTTTCCATGATTCTAAATTTAGTCATTAGTTTAGATTAATAAGTTTTGAATTATTAGTTTTAAAATAATTTTGTGATTATTTAATAAATATTTTTATTATATTGATAATAATTATTAATTTTAGAAATAATTTTATAGATATGTTTATATTACATTTAATTTAGTAATATTAAATTTTACAATATTATTTTGATTATTTTCATATTTTTATTAGTGTTTAGAAGCATATTCGTCATATTTTCCTTGATTTTAAGTTTAGTCATTAGTTTTCATTAAAAATAATAATTGTTAATTTTTAAACAATTTTAGTAATTATTTAATAGATATTTTTCATTATATTCAGGATAATTATTAACATTAAATTACCAATCAAAAGTTGTGAGTCCAAAAAATGCAATGTTTTCTGTTATAATTTAAAAATCTAACTTTTACTAGGGATATAATTTATTAATTTTATTTAATAATTTTTTTGTAAATAGAAGTATATTTTTAATTATTGTAGATTTTGTTAATAAGTGTTACTATAGACTATGATGAATAGGAAATTTATATAAAATCCAACTAAACTAATGTTCATAGGAATCATGGAACAAAAAATGTTCAATCAGAATATTATTATTTGATGTAAAAAGGTTTGTTTTCATAAGATAATTAATAATTATGATTTTATTTAGTAGATTTATATTTTTTATGTTATTTTAAATATTAATAAAACTTTTTAAAGTTATTATGATGATTATTTTTTTACATGTAAGGTTTGATGACAGAAGAAATAAAAGATTTTGCAATTAATACGCCACTATCTAAGTTTCGTTGTAATAACAAAGTCAAATTATATATTCAGATTAATTTAATATTTCAAATTAATTAAATAATTTAAATAAAAATAAAAATTTATATTAAAACTAAATTTGGTTGAGTATTATTAACTTTTTACACTTAACTTACATTATAAAATTAATTATTCAAAACATTACTAATTAGATAAAATTCAGTTTCTTTGATTTTAGGGTAAACTAGATCAAAAATCTATATTAAAATACTGGTAATTAGATAAGTGTGCAATAATCAACTTCCGAGATTTGAGAACTGACCATTTCAGTCTCCTGTAATATGCAGCTTGAAGCAAAGCCAATGATAGTAAGAATATCCACTTGAAACCCATCTCTGCACACACAGTCATAAAACCAAAACTGAAGCCGTCTCCATACTCTAACCATATAAAGCCAAACAGAAACCCAGATTGAAAAACGACAGCTTAAAAATGGAATCATATGAAACAGAAGAAAGTTACCAACTTCCTCTCTTCCAACTCTGGTTCAGATGCCCAGGACAAGAACGATACAACATCTTAACCCACCAGGGAAATAAGGATTGTAGTGTAACCCTTCCCTGATCTGTACCATTGTCACAGGACCATGTTTTAAAACACAAGTTGTAATAAGAAGACTGATGCTATAAAAGTAGGCAGAAGTTTTATCAAAATTCCAGCAGGAGGATCACGGTAACCAGTCAAAAGAGCAAATACGTAGTTTTGGCCATTGTGACGTGCCTGGCAGAAAGCAACAAAGGTGGTATAGAGCACAGAAGATGACTTCTCTTACAAGTATATACATTGAGGCGAAAAGAACACCATAAATCTTAGTTATGAGACGTAGATCAGGTGGATAGGCTCCTCCATTGGCGAACCTGGCAGCTGACTCATTGGAGTATGGTTGAGGAAGGCGGTCACCGAGTTTACCATCTCACCTTCATCATTTGGTTCATCAACAACCTCGATCTCAGCAGCCATTGCCTTTGCCTCTTCATCGATCATGAGGCCAAGGGTAGTTAGGAGACTCCAAGCCATGTTCAGCTTCATCAGCGGATGCAACTGTAGAAAAACTCAAAAGTCCTGTAACACCAGCACCGATTAGGGCAAATGCTCTGAAATCCTCCTCCTCCTCCAACCATTTGATCAAACCCTTTTTTGTACCCAATCAACTCCCTGAGAGAAAGACCAAAGCTTGTTAAATTCGACTCTGCATACAGATCCGACGAATAAGTGAAAGAAGACGTAAGAAGAAAGAAAGCTCACTCTCGGTCTATATTTCTGGCTTGATCTGGCTTTGGTGACTCTTTTGCATGGCTTTAATCGGAGTTCCTACCTTTGTTCCAGTGAAGAAAGGGTTTGATTCTCTTTGATTCGCGCTTTTTCCTTCTTCCCTCTTGGAGTTTGGAGTCATTCAATTCTGAATCGTTCCTTCTCAACTTTATCCTTCAGATTGGCGATATTTTCTCAAAAGCTTCTAACTATGTGATATGCAGCTTATGTTATCAGAACCGCAAGGTAGGTTGTAGGAGGAACTTGAGTTCGTTTTGGTTGGTTGGGGGTACCTCCAAAATTTGTTTGTCGTATTGGATTAAGTGGTTTGTTCAATATTTTGCTTTGTTTCTTGGGGGCACGAGTTGTTTTGTTTGATTCATCTTCTGTTTTGGGTCTAATCGGTTCTATGTTTGTAATGTTTAGACTATGCTTCTTGGAAAACTGTGTTCGTTTCCACCAATATTGACTCCGGAGACTGATCGTTAATCTGTTGGTTTTGTTATCCAAAAACGTATCCTTCTTGTGTTTATGAAAATGTTTAGATGGCCAAAAAGTAGTAGAGAAGGGCATTCTCTTCTATCATCATCAACTTATAATATACACAAAACTTCAAACTTTGACATTTAAAAAGATAATAAAATTTCAAAATCTAATCCTAAAAATACCAACATTACTTGAATATATATTACCAAAACTTAACCAATTAACAATCACAATTTGCTATTAATATCCACTCATATATGTGAAAACAATTAAATTTTATTAAATTAAACTTACATGAATTACAATTGTCTATATTTACATGATTTCAATTTAGTTTTATCAATTATTTTGTAAGGTTTTATAAATTGATTATAAGATTAAATACGTGAGAAAATCTATCAAGACTATAATTGTAAAAATGTATAAATTTTTTTATTTGATCATAAGAAATCATTATAATTTCATTATCTTTTAGATTACTTTTGCATTTGATTGAATATGAAGTACATATTTGTAATTCAAATCAAATTTTGATCATATTTGGCAAATTGCCTACTATGATATATATGAAACATAATTCAAGAATCTAAAGAGTGTATATATGCAGATTAAAATAAAATTTTGGTGATTTTCTTTTTGAGGATTTTTGAGGTACAATACAAAACTTCAGATACAAAATAAATATAAGTTTGGTTAGTTAAATATTATTATTCCTGAATAGTTACTAAAATTCTTAGTAATAATTTCATACACTTAAACTCATAAACTCAAATTTCCAAAATTTTGATTATTTTATTAAACACACAGCAGTAGCATGTATGAAAATCTACTCCTCTAGTCATACCAAATTGTATATATATTAAAAACACCCAACCCCCATGTTTACATTTTAAAAATATGATTTTACAAACACAAATTCAAATGAAGAAGAAATACAAACGGAAAAAATTATGTAATAGATCAACTATTATACATATAGCAAATTCGGTGTTAAAACTTGTTAAAATCATTTAATTACTTCGCCTATGACGCTTGTCCAGTTGATCTAGTTACTTAATAATAGTATTTAAACACAAACAACCACACTCTAATAAAACTGAACTAAACCATATCCAAACTATGCTGTAACTTAAAATGACTGGCGAAAAAAAAAATCAATGCTAAACCACTATTTTCCTAACCTAAACATATGCATATACATATATATATATATACATATACATATATATATATATATATTTATTTATTTATTTATTTCTTAAATGTGAGAAATTAAAGCACCATATGCTTCTCCTACCTTTTTTTTTTCTTTACAGAAATTATTTTTTTCTAAAATATTGTTTTTCTCACAATCCATGTATGGTTTCTTGGAGATGCTAACCATTGCCGTCATCAACTATCATCACCATAAATATCACTGTAGCAACCGGAGCTACCTCACACCATCTTGTCGTTCTTCATCGGACGAGTAGTTATTCTTGTTACTCTCGATCGTGTTACATAACGAAGTTGTAAAGAAGAATAGTTTTTTTCTGCAAGAATTATGTGTTTAAATTTTTTTATGAAAATCTTTGGGTTTTTAAGTTATATCCAAAATACCCAAATCCGAAATAAAAATACCTGAATCCGACTCGGAGTACAGAAATATCCGAACTGGTTATATACCCATGTATCGAAATACCCGAAAATCCAAATACCCGATCCGAACCCGAATAGGTAATCTGAACGCTCACCCCTAATTTAAACACATGAACGAAATATAGTGATTAAATTAATTAAATTATTATTGAGGACATAACTAAGAAATAAATAAATTATTTATTTACCAATTTTGATATTTGTCATAAAATTAATAATTGTTAGGGTGAGTGAAAAAATAATAAAAACCTATGGGTATATATAATAACATATTATTATTAATAGTAAGTAATTAATGATATAGTGAAGAAGAGTTAAAATGAATGAAAAGGATGTAATAAAATATTAAAAATAAGGTTAGTTTTATTTTGTACTTCAATTTTAATAACATAGAAACCCAAATTAATTGGGATGTATGATATTGAAATACTCATCTTATTCACATTGAAGAAGATTGGATATTAATGTGGGTTTAAAGATGTTATATTGTATTATTAACTTTTTACACTTAACATACATTATACAATTAATTATTCGAAACATTGTTAATTAAATAAAATTCAGTTTCTTTAATTTTATTGCACAAAATTTAGTAGGGCTGGGCAAACAAACCGAATCCAAAAATCTGAACCAAACCTGACCCGATAAAAATAAATATGAATCTATATGAACCCGATATAAATACCAAATAGATTCTGTTTTACGATATTTCTGGTTATGGATTTTATCCAAACTGAACCTGAACCTAAATGGATATCCCAAAAATCCAAAAATTCAAAATCTCAAAAATGAATGTGTACCAAACCGATCTCCACCCTTAATATGTATTTAAAACACACTAAGATATAATTGAGTACCTAAACTAATTATCTTTTACATGAATAATTAACTCAAATATTTAATCTACTATATGTTTTGGTCAATAATATTTTTTTTAGATTTTCACAATTGTATTTGAAGTTTAATTATGAATAATTTCGTTTTTGAATTTTAAACAATGTTGTTGGTTTTTAAAGTTTAAATTGTATTTCTAATATTTATAGGGTTGTTAGCTTTAATTTGTTTATATTTCATTATGTATGATTTTTGTTTCATAAAAAAAATTAAGTTTATCATAAATTATGATTTGTCAAATGTTGTCATGCATAGTTCAAGAATTTTTTTGTATTATTGATAGAAGAGACTCCTAAAGTTATTTGAAGGAATAACAATATGGTTTTAAAAAAACAAGTACACAAATTTATTGAGATTAGAATATATTGAATTCAATCAAAGTATAAACTTTATATTTTTAGAACCGATAATCCGATTACTATTTATAACCAAAACCATTTTGTATTCAAGTGGATCTTAGAAATATAACTAAACCAAACCGGTTGCGACTAAACTTGAGTTTGACTAAACCCAAATCGAATCTAACCCAAAATTTATTAATATCCGAATGAGTTAAAATTGGTTAACCTAAAAATCCAAACTCCGAATGAAGCCGAACTGAAACCGATTGCCCAACACTAAAATTCAAATTCACTTTGATCTCTACATTGTTTTTGAAATAATAAAGACCAAAAGAATGATAAACCAGGGTTGTCTCGTATTATTTTTGGGATTTGTTCAAAAAATATTAATGATATATTTAATAATATAATAAAATAGTTTTAACAATTCATATATTTATTTTATATATATTTGACATCTCTTTTGAAAATATAAACTCTTAATTTAATAGTATGTCTAAAAATTTAAAATTTTATATCATAACTTATATATTTATGTTTAAAATTCTGAATTTTCTTATATGTTTTGATTCGAACTTGTTCGACCGTTCCACTTGCACTTACTGTTAGAGAACCCTCTGATAAACCAAAGTCTTGCAAAGTCCATTTCTCTCCACAAGACACAATCTTTGAGCATTATGCTTATTAGCCAGAGAGAAAAAAAAGCTGCTCTTCACGGGCTTATTAGTTGACGACGTCAAGAACCAACTTCCGAGATTTGAGAACTGACCATTTCAGTCTCCTGTAATATGCAGCTTGAAGCAAAGCCAATGATAGTAAGAATATCCACTTGAAACCCATCTCTGCACACACAGTCATAAAACCAAAACTGAAGCCGTCTCCATACTCTAACCATATAAAGCCAAACAGAAACCCAGATTGAAAAACGACAGCTTAAAAATGGAATCATATGAAACAGAAGAAAGTTACCAACTTCCTCTCTTCCAACTCTGGTTCAGATGCCCAGGACAAGAACGATACAACATCTTAACCCACCAGGGAAATAAGGATTGTAGTGTAACTCTTCCCTGATCTGTACCATTGTCACAGGACCATGTTTTAAAACACAAGTTGTAATAAGAAGACTGATGCTATAAAAGTAGGCAGAAGTTTTATCAAAATTCCAGCAGGAGGATCACGGTAACCAGTCAAAAGAGCAAATACGTAGTTTTGGCCATTGTGACGTGCCTGGCAGAAAGCAACAAAGGTGGTATAGAGCACAGAAGATGACTTCTCTTACAAGTATACACATTGAGGCGAAAAGAACAGCATAAACCTCAGTTATGAGACTTAGATCAGGTGGATAGGCTCCTCCATAGGCGAACCTGGCAGCTGACTCATTGGAGTAATGGTTGAGGAAGGCGGTCACTGAGTTTACCATCTCACCTTCATCATTTGGTCGAGCAACAACCTCGATCTCAGCAGCCATTGCCTTTGCCTCTTCCTTGATCATGAGGCCAAGGGTAGTTAGGAGACTCCAAGCCATGTTCAGCTTCATCAGCGGATGCAACTGTAGAAAAACTCAAAAGTCCTGTAACACCAGCACCGATTAGGGCAAATGCTCTGAAATCCTCCTCCTCCTCCAACCATTTGATCAAACCCTTTTTTTGTACCCAATCAACTCCCTGAGAGAAAGACCAAAGCTTGTTAAATTCGACTCTGCATACAGATCCGACGAATAAGTGAAAGAAGACGTAAGAAGAAAGAAAGCTCACTCGCCGGAGAATGAAGCAACAAGAAGAGGAAGAGGAAGAAGTAAAACAGAGACAAGAGAAACATGGATTTGACAAACGGACACACCTTTCTGGCTTTTCAGGCCCATGACACTAATCGACCTAATATCATCTACTTTAGCCCATTTCAGGCCTGTACAAAAAATGCTTATCATCATCATCATGTTAAGAAATAGCGTAATACCAGATTTTAGGTATATAATAATAATGTCATTTAGTGGTATTACTCAATATTTCTAACATAAACGATCCAAATTATTTTAGTTAGAGGTAAAATTTTACCCAAACCAAACCAACTGAAACGAATCAATCCCACAAAAGAATATCAAACCACTCCCGGAATGAAATCATGTTGTTGTATGGGTTGAATTCATTTATCATGATTACAAAAATATTTAGGGGGTCTTATTGGAATAAGAGTTTAGAAAGATTTTGGGGATTTCAGATTTGATAGAAATAAATGGATTTTGACGATTTTGGTGAGGATTTATGTGGGTTTTTTGATAGTTTTTTTTTTAAAAAAGGTTCCTTGCAAGAGGAGGACGTGTGTTGTATCTCAGTTTCATCCGGGGAAAATTTTCTTTTTGACAAGGAAATGTCAGTGTTCTCTGTTGAGATTAGACATGGAAGTGTGCTAATGAAGAATCAACATAAGTTTGCTCGGGAAGAGGTGACTAAAACCAGCTCACTCTCGTCAGTTGAGAACAAGTCATCCATCAGTGATGCATACTTCATTCTGTGAAGCGTGCTGATATTAGAGCAATAAAGATATTCAAAGTATGTTGGAAAAGCAATAAAGCAGGAGTAACTCAAGAGCTAAAATACCCTTAATATATATCGTCAAGACGTTCTGTACATAACTCAAAAGTTTTTTTTTTTTCTTTTGTATTGTTGACAGGACCAAGTCTCAAACTGGAAGAGTGCTTGTCCTTGGGAGCCATAATTCACCACTTTGTAGTATATACTTCAAGGTGAGTTTCAAGCAACTCTGTTAATGTGTTGAATATCTGCATCTGCAAGTTTCAGATTAAAGAAGTTGTGACAATGGCCGTGAAAAATGATACTTCACTGCAGGATGTTATCTGTTTTGACGAGTTCATAGAACAATTCACAGAGGAAGAAACTGATGAAACTACTTCCTCATATTGACTATGTTAGCCTCGCTAATAGGTTTGAACTGCATTTCTTATAAAAACAGTGAAACTAAACCTAAGAAAGATTATAATCCTTTTTTTTTTTTTGCTTTTTAAGACTCCAAATGATATTTGAAAGTGCCCAATTCAAAGAAAACTTCTATTTGTTTCAGAAACTTGTTGGAGATGGTGTCTTTGTGATGTCTTTTTCCTCTTGGGAAAAAAATCAAAGACATAAGGGCTTTTAACAAATCTCATTTGGTGGAAAGATGTAACTTCCTAAAGGCTCGGTTTACTATTATTGTCACACTCACATAACAATAATGTTTGGCCAGGGGTTCATGGATATTATGATGCAGGAAAGTGAGTAAGTAAAGTTTCTGGTTTTTGGAGAATCCTTACAAGACTCCACCAAGACCACTGCCCCATCAGATCGACAGTGAGTATAGTTTAAATTGCTTCTCTTCCAATTACAACTTCTCAGCACACTCTCTTGTCAGCGAATCAGGAAAATGCATGAGCGACTCTGAGTGTAAAGCCACTGTTTCTGTCGGAAATGTTCATGAACCACTTCCGGTTACTCCTAAACCCACCGCTCTCGCTGGTACACCGATCATTCAGCCTCTCAAGGATATTAGAATCCAATTACAATTCCATAAACAAAAAATCTTTCACTCAAATCAGAGCATGCAATTAAGTATCCCACAACAGCATGTAGCAACCTGTCAGTTCCAATGAAGACAAAGAAAAGTTATTAAGAGCGACGAGCTCATCTAAGTTAGGGGATGAAATAATTTTTCTCTTTTGTTTTTTCTTTTTGAAATTCCATCTGTTTAGATGGTATTCTTTTTATTGAGTTTGACGTACAATTTTTTTTCTAATAATCCAGAAAAACTTTTGATATATATAATTAATGAAATCCATATTTTTCAATAAGGGAGGATTTGATAGAATTTTTACAAATGCTAAATCCAATAACCTTGAATTTGTAAGAATTTTTATAAATACCATATTCAATAAGAGAGGATTTAAGCAAACCTGAAATTTTGTGAAACCCCTAATACAATAAGCCCCCCTTAGTTTTTTGCTCACCATTGATTTTACCAATTGTAACTGGTTTTCGTAATTCCAGTGTTGATATATGTTCTCACATACTGATTGTTCTTAAAAGTTAAAAAGTTCAACGAATGCAAGTATTTTCATAACCTTTTAATAAGTATATTTTAGCTATCATAATTGTTTCGGTTACTATTTTGTTTCTATTTGATTATTTAGGGTTCAATTATTTGATTGTTCTGAAAAGCTAAATATGACTATTTTATGATACATATTTCACATACCAAAGGTAAATCTGAAATATATTATACATTAGTTTACAAAAAGATATATACATATATTATACATTACTCATTTATCCTTTCAAGCACTTTATTCATGTTTCTAATTATTAAGGATTCAATTTGTTGTTGTATTTTTCGTTAATGTATTACATTTGTGATATTGTGTATGGATTATATGAACTGATGAATGCTAATATGACTTTTATCTAATTCAGAACACTGCATTATCTATAGAAAATTAAAAGTAACACTACCAAAAAAACACAGCAAATTCTGATAAAATTAGATGTTTGGTTATGATAGAGATAGAGTAGAAGAGCCAGATTAGTAGCTCACAATTTCTTTCATATGTAAATTACATCTAAAAATCTAATACCAAAGTAGTAGAGAAGCGCAGAGAGATATATTGTCACCTCTCTAACTCAGAGTTCATCGGCATCTTTTGATCATCTCTGACTCCGATGGCTTCCATAGCACCGGGGTCGGGTTTATCATTTTCTTTTTGTTGTTTTTCTTCCCCTTTGGAGATGGTTTTATCAAATCTTAACAATCTTCAGATATAATCAGATCTTGCATGAAGCAAAGCTATTAGTGTCGGATCTTTGTGATTAACGGTGGACATCTTTGATCTTTAGTGTGGACATGCCGCAATCGCTGTGGCTTTGCTTCTCGGTCTAGATTTCTGGCTTGATCTGGCTTTGGTGACTCTTTTGCATGGCTTTAATATCGGAGTTCCTACCTTTGTTCCAGTGAAGAAAGGGTGATTCTCTTTGATTCGCGCTTTCTCCTTCTTCCCTCTTGGAGTTTGGAGTCATTCAATTCTGAATCGTTCCTTCTCAACTTTATCCTTCATATTTGGTGATATTTTCTCAAAAGCTTCTAACTAGGTGAGTAAAAGTCGTCTCTATCACCCTCGACAACACCGTTTTCGGAAGATCATGTTCTTCTTCTTGTCGGATATGCAGCTTATGTTATCAGAACCGCAAGGTAGGTTGTAGGAGGAACTTGAGTTCGTTTTGGTTGGTTGGGGGCACCTCCAAAATTTGTTTGTCGTATTGGATTAAGTGGTTTGTTCAGTATTTTGCTTTGTTTCTTGGGGCACGAGTTGTTTTGTTTGATTCATCTTCTGTTTTGGGTTTAATCGGTTCTAAGTTTGTGATGTTTAGACTATGCTTCTTGGAAAACTGTGTTTGTTTCCACCAACATTGACTCCGGACACTGATCGTTAATCTGTCGGTTTTGTTATCCAAAATGTATCCTTCTTGTGTTTATGGAAATGTTTAGATGGCCAAAAAGTAGTAGAGAAGGGCATTCTCTTCTATCATCATCAAATTATAAAAAGATATTAAAATTTCAAAATCTAATCCTAATACCAACATTACTTGAATATATATTACCAAAAATTAACCAATTAACAATCACAACTTACTATTAGTATTCACTCATCTATGTGAAAACAATTAAATTTTATTAAATTAAACTTACATGAATTATAATTGTCTATATTTACATGTTTTCAATTTAGTTTTATCAATTATTTTTAAGGTTTTATAAATTGATTATAAGATTAAATACGTAAGAAAATCTATCAAGAATATAATTGTAAAATGTATAAAAAATTATTTAATCATAAGAAATCGTTATAATTTCATTATCTTTTAGACTACTTTTGTATTTGATTGAATATGAAGTACATATTTGTAATTAAAATCAAATTTTGATCATATTTGGCAAATTGCCTACTATGATATATATGAAACATAATTCAAGAATCTAAAGAGTGTATATATGCAGATTAAAATAAAATTTTGATGATTTTCTTTTTGAGAATTTTTGAGGTACAATACGAAACTTCAGATACAAAATAAATATAAGTTTGGTTAGTTAAATATTATTATTCATGAATAGTTACTAAAATTCTTAGTAATAATTTCATACACTTAAACTCATAAACTCAAATTTCCAAAATTTTGATTATTTTATAAAACACACATGAGCAGTAGCATGTATGCAAATTTACTCCTCTAGTCATACCAAATTGTATATATATTAAAAACACCCAACCCCCATGTTTACATTTTAAAAATATGATTTTACAAACACAAATTTAAATGAAGAAGAAATACAAACGGAAAAAATTATGTAATAGATTTACTATTATACATATAGTAAATTCGGTGTTAAAACTTATTAAAATCAATTAATTACTTCGCCTATGACGCTTGTCCAGTTCTAGTTACTTAATAATAGTATTTAAACACAAACAACCACACTCTAATAAAACTGAACTAAACCCTATCCAAACTATGTAACTTAAAAATGACTGGCAAAAAAAAAAAGAAAAAACAAATCGAGTCTGAAAAAAAAAACACTCCAGAAATAAACTCTTGATATGGTGATTCGGGTACATATCATTGTCCATGAAACAAACCTTATACATTCGATTGGTGCTTTACATTTGTAGATATACTCGTAACGTAAGTAAACGTTAATGACATTATTTACCCAAATTTCCATATAGGAAGGAAAAGAATCAAATTTTATTACAAGAAAGAAAGATTTTAGCATTTTCACCACTAGCCTACCACACATGCATGTGACACTCACTTTCTTGTATTTTAGACTGTTGATGGTGTGCGACCATCTTTCACTGACCTTGTGCGCAAGACCCACACTCGCAAGGACGGTTCGTTCATTGATGAACGTGCTGAGGCACTTGTCCTAGAGGTTGAAGAGGTTGTGGATGAATTGACATCCAACGAGGACTCTCCCAATGTTCTCAGCCCAACTGCTTCAACTGCTACCACTGCAGCTCCAAGACGCATCCTCCTTGATCAAGAATATCTCAAGGTACCATTCTTTGTTTAATCATTATTTCTTAATGTCTTATTACTTGTATGGTTATAATGTCTGCTTAATGACTAGTTTAAAACTGAACTATCACTTCTGCTTGTTTATGTCTTAATTCATGTCTCTGCTGATTGTTGCTTGTGTGTGGTGTTTGTCATTGTTTTAATTTTTCAGCGTGCAAAGACAAGCAAAGGGGGTATCTATGGGATTGGGAGTGTCCAATTCAGGGACTATGAACCACCTGTTGCAGTCCAAGACTCTCTGAAGCGTAGCCTAGACATGGACTTGCGCATGTCTGGAATTGAGACAAATGCTGAAGCTGTGTGCACCAGTGTGGAACTTCTCAAGGAAGATATGACAACTCTCAAAGGAGACTTTTTATCCTTGAAGACAGAGATCAGGCAGGAGATGGCTGAAACAAGAACCTCCCTCAATGTCATTCTGCAAGCTCTTGGTGTGAGTCAGGCTACTCAGTCTTCTGGTGATGCTGCTGCAGTTGATCGAATGAACCAGCCTGCTTCTGATGCTGCTGCAGTTCAAGTGAACCAACCTGGTTCTGATGCTGCTGTTGCTTAGACTTCTCCTTATTTTCCTCTATTTGTAATGCAACTAACTATGCTTTTGTAACAACTATCAGCTTTTGAATTTGGCTTTAGCTTTTGTATTTTGTTAAAACATTTTCTGCTTGTAATATATTATTATTAAGTTTTAAATTTCATGTTTAGTTTTTTTTTTAAAACAAAAAAATAACTTAGTCACATTTATAACCGTGTATATAATTGTGACTACTACACACGAATGGTCATGTTTATTATTGTGACTAATGGTCACGCAACATACACGATATAAACGTGACTACAAAGCCACGATCTGGTTCGTGACAAAGCGTGACTATATAAGTCACGAAAATAATCGTGTCCAAAACGTGACTATTTTGGTCACGAATTGTCACGTTCATTTTTGGTCACGATCGTATAGACACGGTATTTTTCCGTGACTTTTCGTGTCTATGGCGACCTATAGTCACGAAAAATGGCTATAGTCACGAATATTTCCGTGTCTATTTCACAAATTTCTACTAGTGATGATTTTGTTTCTTAGACATTTTAATATAGGGCAATTCTCTTAAATAGTTATTTTTAAGTTTTTGTCACAAAAATAGTTCTCGAAAAATAAAATGACCAAAATAGATTTTTTTTTTTGAAATTTTGATTTTTTTTTTTTTGAAATTTGAAACCCTAACCCCAAACACACCCCTTAAATCTAAACCCTAAAGTCCAGATTAGTTAACCCTAGGAGTATAAATGCATAAAAATGAATTTCTTAGCTTCTAAAAAAAACATTTTGGTCATTTTCTTCCTTAAAAACTATTTTAGTGACAAACAAACTAAAAGAGGCTATCTAAGGGAATTTCTCTTTAATATAAACTCTCTCTTTTTTTCCAATATATATTGTATCTTCTCGTAATTATAAATACGCCAACTATTTGCTTGTAATGGACAATGGTCATCTTGATCTGGATTCATATCAAATGTCCAACCACGAAACAAAAATAGAAACACGCCTTACACTTCGATATAATAAGCACACATGTATATTTGATAGATACGTAGATAAGGATAGCTGTTATACGTATATATTTCCAAATGTGCTCTGACATGACAGCTTTTTCGACTTTGAAATGGAGGACACTTCATGCATTTTGATTGGTTGGGAGGAGAAGGACCATATGAGTCGTGAAATAAGGTAAAAACAAGAGATGCTGTTTTAGCCTGATCGTGGAACCCACACAACCTTTTTATTATATAACTAATCTCATAATAATAAAGAGAAATAAAACCAATCAAATCATACATCTCAGTTCCCAGAATTATTGGGTAATTTGGATAACCATCCAATTAAATTATCATATGGACCTATGTGCATGATTGTATGTGGAGAGTTATATAATATGCATACTCCTATTGCTTAGTCTCATTAATATTTCTCTATGTTTTCTTCCAATTTAATATTAATCGATTTCGACCATACATATTTTTCTATAAAGTACTATATATGTTCTTAAGACGGAGAACTTAATTAATGTATCTCGAATCTCAATACCTTTGTATAGGATTCGAGTCCAAAATATTTTACATAAATAATTGCTGCTAAGTAATCTCAATGCCACTTAGAGCTAGAACTAATATTATGTAAACCCCAACGATTTGGTGCCCGTACAGGTTCTATAAATACATAAAACTGAAAATTAAAATAATCCAGAATCAAAACCTAAACTGAAAGGGTGAAACCTAATAATAAAAATGGAAGGAACATTTTGCACAGTGTTGTCTAGAAATGTAAGACTAGGCTTGTGGTGATTACCCGAACCAAACCGATCCAAAAAGTTCGGTTCGGTTCAATAACTGAAAAAATTAGTTTTTGGTTTGGTAATCGTTCATTTCGGTTTTCTAAAAAAAATATTTTCCAAACAGTATCAACCCGAACAAAACTAACCAAAATATTAACTAAATTAACCAAAAACCTTTGTTAAATTTAAACTAAAAAATTTACCAAACTAATCACAAAATCAAAAACTTTAATAAAAAAGTTTTGAAACAGAATAAACCCAACCCGCAAGTCTATGTAAGACTATAAGAGTATGTGTATTCAGTCTCGAATACCACATGAATATTGAGAATGTTACACCTTTTATCAATAGTTAGCAATGAGAAACTGTATTTAGTATTTACTAACAATAGAGCTTCTCTTGGATTTCTGTTTGATTATAAAAATGTATCCAACTGTGTTATACTTTAATTAATAAAATGCACATCTATAAGATACATATATCATAGTTTAAAATATTTTTATACAATTATATTCGTCTTATGATTCAAGTTTCTTTTATGGCTAGCTATTCCCTATACTTTGATTTAAAGTGTCACAAATCAGCTCAATACGATAGTAATCAGATGACAACCTTGTTTCAAGCTTTTCTGGCTTCTTTCTTGGATTTGACCACTCTCACGCATATATGAACTCGAGCAAACGCACATATATAAACATATATTAATACATAACTCCATGTACTGATATACACCTTTATCTGTAGAGCTGGTACACTTGTGAGTTGTAACTAATTAAATTAATACAGATTGTTAAAGTACTCGCCAAAATTCGTAGCTTGCAAAAAATAAGCCCTAGCCAAACAAGTGTAATATATTATACAGCTTACACGGGATTAAATAATTAGACTAATTAGTACATCTTAGATATGTATTTACTTAATAGGATATTTATAATAAGTTTCCCGTCAATCTATATGAAGTTAAAATATATATATAGACACATAAATAAATAAAACATATTATACAGTGGATTTTATGTTACAAGTATATAATTTTTATACATACGTAACAGCCCATATATATAGCACTCAAATAAATAAAAAGTTTATTTGTCAAGCTTATGAACCAGCATAGCCTGTAACTGTTAGCTAATCCGTTGGTAGAATGTCCCTTTTAGTATTATGAACATTCCGCAAACAAATTTAAACTTAATCTCAGCCAATAAATCACACCAGCTACAATGACCCCTACATCTAGCCAGTATCGACACCTGCTCTGATTGACATTATTTTACTAGTTAAATGCCGACAAATACATCCTGATAACTAGTATAAAAGAACCTGTTACAAGTTATTGGTTCGAATCGAACTATTTTCCTATAAATCGTTAAAAAAAAATTGAAGGCAAATTTTAATATTTTATTTTTCCTTCTATTGGAAAATAAAAGTTCAAAAAGACGTAAAATAGTGTAAATGCACATAACCATCCACTGATTCAAGTGTATTCATATGTTTGCCCTAGACACGTGGCGTTCTTCTATTCCCGAATGTTAATCTCTTCGGCCACCGGAGAGACACAGAAAGAATATAGAGAAAAAGAGAGAGAGAGAGAGTAGTGAAAGAGCTAAGGAGGTGAGAGAGAGAGAGAGAGAGGAGAGAGAGAGAAATGGATCAAGATCACGAGTTATGGCGGACGCTAAGATGCGCCAGTAAAGCAGAAGACAAGAGTTCTGTTGATACTCTCATGCTTAAGTATCGTCCCATCGCTCCAAAGCCGACGACCACTGGTCAACCATTTGTCGGAAGCACGAGCACGACAAGAACGAAGAGAAAGTACGTTAGGGTTTCTAAAAACAATAAAGCCACGTGTCGATCAAAGAACGACGTTAGATCTAGCTTAACAGATCCAGAGAATGGTCGAGAAGATCTCGTGACTCTACAGCTCATGCCGGAGAGATCTACACCGTTGAGTTTGGATCTTAATAATCTTGATCCAACGGTAAAAACAATAATCGGAGATGAAACCTGTAAAACCGATACGTGGCTCAAGTTCAACGGGGGAGATGACGCGGTGCATCAGGTTCCGGTGGAGACGTGGGTGATAGTGGAGTCCGTAAACGGTGGCTCCGCTTCCCATGCGGTAGGGTGTACAGACGAGGAGATTGCGGATGCTATAGATAAAGACACGTGTCCTGCTTTTATATCCGACGGTTCGAACCGTGTGGTGATGGTGAACGAGGTCTACCGGAGGACTGTAACTGGAGACGGTGGATTTGAGGGAGAGCCGTCGTCTTTGTTGCCGGAAGTTATTGTGTGGTTGGTTGTTGACCAAACGGCGACGTTTCGCGAGTACCGAACTTTCACGTGTAAGGTGAGGCTAGAATACACGTGGCGAGGGACGAAGTATGTCAAAACGGTGCCGTGTGATGTATGGAAGATGGAGTTTGGTGGATTTGCATGGAGGTTGGACACCACTGCAGCTTTAACTCTTTGGCTTTGAGTTAGAGATGCGATCGAGAAGGTAAAGACTAATTTAAGATCAAGATGTGGTTAAGGTCATAATCTCAAACCTTGATCACTTTCTCGCACTTTGGTTTACTGGGAAATAATAAGAATTACAAAAGAGAAACGAAATTATATAATGCTATATATATATATATATATGGGAAGATGTTGAGAATCAAGTCTTTCGGAATAAGTTTGTGTGTGAAAACTTTATATATATATATAGATCGGAACTTGCCATAATGTCAAATATTGATTGGCAAAGCTTCCAATAAAAAAAATGGCAATGCTTGGCTTTGGCTTTTGTATATTGATTCTTACTTCTTGTTAAGTTATCATATTTGGAGCAGTATTCCATAAAATATCACCAGTAATTTTACCGATTACAAGAACCAATTTTTAACAAAGCAATACAAGCAGGACTTAGCAATGTAAGATGTACAATTTTAAACTTAACAGAGATGATATGTGTATATATGCTTGATTGATAACATGAACTGTATTGGGACTATCTTATTGTTAGTAACATATATTATGGATTCATGCACCAGCCTACACATATTCGTATGTACCAATATGGGTAAGTGACAGTTCATATAAAGAGAAGAATCCGATGTGTGTTTTAAGCACAATATTCTCGAGATAGCATGGTCATGAGTCCTGACACGTGTTTCTGTCTCTAAATTATTGGACAATCTTATCTCATCGTTTAGTTTCATTCATGTATTATAGTAGACGTACACGCAGTATGTATATAATATAATGTATACACGAAATGTGTATAGTCGCTCACACATACTTAATATATACTATGTGTTTGACTAGCTAGGTGTATTTTTTTTTTTTTTTTTTTTTGTAACACCTTAGCTAGGTGTATATGCATTCAAATCAATATTTTTTTAAATGATTACATGGCAAAATAGTACAAGTAAAGAAACAATTAACGGAGTGTATATTTTGCTACGGTGTGACCAGTCATATAGCATCTGTGTGTTTGCAGGATAACGTTACCGGATAAAAACACCATATATAAATGAAATATAATTTTTCATTATGCAACGGGGTTATTACAAAAAAAAAAAGGACAGTGAAGAGAGGGAGGTCACACATGTATAATAAATTAACAAAATGCCATAAAACTAAATAACATGTATTTTTCAGAAACTGCATGCAATCCATAATAAATAATTATGTCTCTCTCACCAAACGATTTGAAACTATTTACCTAAAGAAAATCTCATAGTCATTCACGTAACTAAATCTTGTCATGCTAATATGCTATATCTACTTTATCAATCCTATACATAGGTGAGATGATTTAGAGATGTGTCGACATGCGCATGTTAGATGCAAACACTCTGCAGTAGCCAATAATGATGATTTAGCATCACCATCAAAAAATCTTCGTGGGCTTTTGAATCTCTACATATGGAGAAATTTCATTGGCTGAGCAAAAAGGTATAAGAAAAAACAAATAATATAAAAACCAAAAAGATCTATCGAAGAAAGGGAATAAATAAAGTGGTTATGGAACACTCAAACACGCACAGAGAAAGATTATTACACGTGGCGTATTAAGAGGAGAAAGTCATCAACCAATCAGCTTCCAGACATTATTTGTTTTTTTGCCCTTTCACTTAATTGTCTTTTTGAACTATTGACGTCATGCCATACCTGGAATTTTTTTTTGTTTGGTCCTACTTTGTTAATCTGAACCGTTAAGGTGACAGTAGAGATAAATCTAGCCGTGCGTTTGTGTCACGTCCTTGTGACGCGGCTGGTGGATTTTATAATGACAGGGATTGACGAGAAAAACAAATAAGAGCCTATCACGTGTCTTTATTTCTCGAAACAACTAAAATCTGGAAAAGAGAATTAGCCACTAAGAATTACGTACCATATCCAAAATATTATTAAAAGCTAAATAGTACCACTGTAGTTTTTTTCCCTAGGGTATTCATTCTGGATTGTTCATTCAGATTATTTAGTATTTCAAAATCTTCTTACTGTATTTTATAAAAGATAGTTATTAAACCGACAGTTGACCAAAAAAAAGTTATTAAACCGACAAACCGATATAGTATAAATTATTAGTTTCATCAGGTATGATCTTTTGGTTATTGACGAGACTAACCGTGTAATGTCTCAAATATTATTCAAAGTTTAAAACAGATTTTACTCCTGAGTGATTTCTAGTGGTGTAAAAAAAGATGATAAATAAATAGGATGAACTAATAAAAGAGCTTATAGTTTTGATTGAACTAGAGAGTAGACATGGGCATTTCTACCCTAACCCGAAATATCTACCTAAACCCGAACCAAAAAATTTGAAACCGGATCCAAACCGTAATATAAAAATACTCGAACGGAATTTATAGTTTAATACTTCGGAGTTCCGATATAACCCGAACCGAACTGAAATCTAAACTAAGATCCGAATATATCCGAAATTAGTCAAATATGTTACTATTTTTATATATGTTAATGTAATTTAGATATTTTATAGCATTCTAAATATTTTTGTAATTTATTTAATTTGTTATTTTGAATATTCTTCAGTTAGTTTAGATAATTTAACTAATTTTTAATTAGTTTTGTGAATAATTTACATATTTTGAGTTTTTTTGTCATTTTTTCAAATTTTAAAAATATATTTTTGGACGATTTCAGATAATGGTTATTAATCCGATTCGAACCAAACCCAGAAGGAACCGAATTGAGTCTGATCTGATAATTAGTAAAACCCGAATGGGACTTATAAGCATAATACCGAAAATCTGAAAATCCAAATCAACCGAACCGAATCCAACGGGGGCCCCGAACGCCCACGCATACTAGAGAGAGTAAATAAATAGGATGAACTCACAAAAGAGTTTATAGGTTTGATTGAATTGACAAAAGAGCTTATAAATAAATAGGATGAATTTGTAAGTGTTTACATATTTATACAGAAAGACAAGAGAGATAATATACCATAATGCATGATGGATAATAAATCTATAATTCAAATTTGAACACCAAAAAATTTCTCCAACGGACGTGTGGATGAGTTACCATGGATGGATTATCGTGGATGAGTTGATTCTTTTCTTTTGCCTCCAACGGTCGTGCAGATGCGTTGCCGTAGATGGGTTGCCATGGATGGATTGACTCTTTTCTCTTTGGTCATGTCTTTTTCATTCCAAAAACTCAGTCACTGCTTCTTTCTTCTTTATTCCAACACTTCCCCTCATGTTTGACCATAGAAGATCTTTGGATAAGCTTGAAACCTTGCAAAAGCTTTTCCATTAAAAACCTTAGCAAGAAAACCCTTTTGGACAAAACTTGCTAAGGGAAAAAGAGTAGAGTTTTATCAATGCCTAGAGATTGACCAGTGAGTCTAAGAAAATTCCAATAACTCATGGTATAACCCTTAGACTCTGGATCATGGCCTAACTTGTGCTGCAAGTATGAACTTCACAATTTGCACACACCAACATCTCAGATCACTTCTCTAGACTGGTTTAGCGTCTCCCCCTTTCTTCTGACTACTCACCATCTTCAAAGGGTTTAGGAACATCCAGCTTCTGCTCTAGAGAGCACCAAGTACCTACAACATAATGCATAAAGACTTGCATCAATTCTCAAGGCATAAGTCAATCAAACTTTAACTTAAAGATTGAACTGGTTACTCTCCTTGCATATGGTAAAATAAGAATGGTGAGGAGTGTTCCACGAACACTTGAATCCCTCTTGAATGGAATAGTGAGGAGTGTCAACCTCTTCAGCTTGATCACTTGAACCCCTCTCTTTGAAATCGACATTGCAACCTCTTCTTGAAGCTTCATCAACCAAGTACAAGCACACGTGCTATGGACTGATTCATAGTTTCTCAACTGAAGGTAATTGTTCTAACTACATGTAGAAGTTGATCCATAGCTTCCCAACCAGAAGGTAATTGTTCTAACTTCATGCCTTGGGCTGATTCATAGCTTCTCCACTGAAGGTAATTGTTTTAACTCCATGTAGAAGCTGATTCATAGCTTTTCAACCAGAATATAACTGTTCTAACTCCAAGTTGTTGTTGTCCTTTGTGATGTTCTTTACATTGCATGAGAAAGATGAAACACTAAGGCTTCATTGATCTTCTAATAGCTCACTGATTTTCTTCCTCAAACTTGACTGAGCAAAGAGACAAGCTTGTAGGTTAGCTTCAATGAGTTTTAAAACCGGAAGCACAACAATGCCAATATATGCGTTTAAGCCAACCGATTCACCAGTTTCCTCATGACTAACTCTTTTCTTGTGATTCTCTTGAACCAGAAGCTCAACAACCAAACGGCCTTCATTTAATTCAATCAGTTCTACACACAAGATTTCCACAAGGAAATCCAGCTTGGTGGGTAGCTGATCAAACACTTGTTTGCCTTTCCATCAATATTCCTTCCTAAAGTATCTTCAAATCTCAGCCATGACTTCTTACCACCATGACTCCTCTCTAACAATTTATCAATGGCCAGAGATATACATCATGTGTAGGCTTTGGATCAAACATGAATATACACTATGTGCATGCTCTGAACATCATGGGCAAACTCTTCTTCTTTGTATTGATTTGATGATGGACAGAGAACAACACTTGTGTACTTGAAAGATCACTCAAACTCCAACAAGAACTATACCACATACACTAGGATCAAACATTGATAACTTATAAATTCTTATCCCAATGTTTTACGAAAATTCAATGGAGAGAATCTAAACAACTCATCTAGTTCAAATTCATGCAACCAACTCACTAAATGTTCAAGTATGATAACTCATCAATTACAAGACATTTAGGTTATTTATATGATCATTTTCAATAATATCATGCTCAAAAAATAAATCTAGAGACTAAACAACTCATTTATCTCATGGATGCAATACAAGATCATGAAACTCTCCTATACCTTTTTATCAATGAATAAGCTTTTCAGAAGCAGAAACTAGACAATAACAACGAGTTAGTTTCCAAACATCCAAAAATAACTTAACACAAAAGAACAAAACACACAATGCTCTCGTTACAGTAGGAGGGTCAGCTTACTATCAAGAAACATGAGCTGGTTTCTTGAACCTCCAGCCCGTGGGGGCTTAGTGAGAATGCATTGTGGACCACTATGACCCCTCCTCTCCTCCAGCTTCTCTGGAAATAGAAAACGCTTCTTCTTCAAGGGTTGGTTTCACCATAAACGATAAAATAAGGTAGTTTGATCCTTTGAGCACCACAAATATCGCCATGCTTATTGTTTTTTCCATCTTAAAGAGTTTTGGACTAGTGGACAATAGAGAGCATCCACTGGTTTTGCAAGAGACTAAACTTTACTGCAGCTTGCCGAACTTAGTTGGAGTTTTCTTGAGTTTCATAACAAGGTATACTCCTTTATTTTGAGTGTTGATGAGTTTTTTTTCTCTTTTAGAAGACCTTTGGACCAGTGGATAAAAGGATATATCCAATAGATTCTGAAGATAATAGAGTTGCAGAACTTTTTGTGAGGTTCATGAACTTAAAAGCTCTGATACCATGTAAGAAAAGATGATAAATATATAGGGTGAACTGTCAAAGAGCTTCTAGTTTTGATTGAACGAAAGAAAGAAGGAAATGATAAGTAATGGAGAGTAAGAGTAAAGAGAGTTTTTGTGAGTATTAAAAAATCAAAAAATGATGGACAAGTGAAGAACATGAAAGAGAGTAGTCTAGATTGGTGGGTTAAGAAAAAGTGTAAGAAAAGGTTGTTTTTTGCTTGTAAGAGAGAGATAGTAACAAAGTATATAAAGAGAAAATGTATTTTTTCTTGATTCATAATTTGCAAGTGTTTACATATTTATACAGAGAGATAAAATAGATAGTACATCCTAATACATGTTGGATAATAGATCTATAATTCAAATTTGATCACCAAGAACTTTCTCCAACATACTTGTGGATGAGTTATCGTGGATAAATTGATTATTTTCTCTTATGTCCAACGATCGTGCAGATGAATTGCCGTGGATGGATTGGTTCTTTTCTATATGGTCATATTTTTTTTATTCCAACAACCCAACCACTGTTCTTTTCTTTATTCCAACAAGAACTAGTTTGGAAAACTACTTTGTTTAGTTGATCCTTAATAGAAAATTGGATCAGCTTAATAACTTAGGCAATAAATTTTGTGTGTGTCTGAATCCAGTTGTTTCTATCGCGATAAACCTCTAAAGTAAGGCATTGTCAAGCTAGTAAGAATAGATTTTGTTCAAGCATTAGTCGACCTTGCTGCAACGGCCAAGACTCAAGAGAGAGTACATTGTCCCAACTTTGTTCAAGCTTCTCTCCTTTTAGCATTGTTGTGCATCCAAATAAAATGGTCACAATAAATATACCTTCAGCTCTCGTCCATTCAATGTAATGCTTAGGTTCGTAGAAGGTTAATTAACGCAGGTTCACAACAACAAAAATCTAAATATTCTTTTAAACACAAAAAGTTTGTTTAAAAGCCTAATATTTGTTTTGATGAGTAATATTGATAATGAAAATCGATTACACAAATTATAAACACACAAACTTCTCTTATTAAATTGTTCATTATATTCATATAATTTCACCCAGATTCATTAACCAATTCTTCTATATATTTTTGTCAACTACTCATATTCCTAAACCAAGTCTTCAATATAGAATATGATACTCAAGGTTTTGTTGTCATAATGAAAGTGTCTTTAATCGCTCTGTAATACATGAAAAAGTGAACATGTCATCCAATCATCCGGTCTATTTTATGATTCGGGTTACGAGCAAAGAGATGAACAAGAATTTTTTTCGTAATTTGAATTTGCTTTTCAAATAGCTGACCGTAATTTTTGTTTGTTTATCTTTTATTTTTAATATAACATACTTCAATCACAATTTAATAACGCGATATTCAAATTTATTCCCTTAACCAACGGATTAGTCTCCTCTCGAATTAAGTTTTAAGAGCATGATTAACCCAGGGTTCTTAGGGTGGGGTTCTTAGCGTAATTTAAGAACCGGTTCTTAACTTAATAAAGAAAAAGTTAAGATCCGGTTCTTAACTTTTTCTTTGTTAAGTTAAGAACCGGTTCTTAAATTATGCTAAGAACCCCACTCTAAGAACTCCGGGTTAATCATGGTCTAACCACTTTTGTCATTGTTATGCAACAACTGAATTTTTTAACTATTTAATAATATATACGAAGCAAAGAATAAAACCAAAATCGTATCTATGTATATACCTATCAGAAATGGTCCTAAATTTTATATTTATATATAGACATTATGTGGTGGGGAAAAATGAAGAGTGATTGGTGAGGAGAAACTCCACGTGGAGTTTACTTTTCTATAGTGGTGGAATAGATGGTTGCGGCTTATTGGTCCAGCACTCTGTTTGGACCAAAATCTCAAAGCCCTCATCAAGATAGATACGCTTATTTCTATATCTTGTCGTGCTTTTTAAATTCAAAACTCAACAGTCCTCTTACTATTGGTTCCCTTTTTTATTATTTTATCTGTACTTGTTTGGCTCGATATAATCCTGAACACGTGTGTATATGTATGTATACGTACGCCACATGATCCATATACACACAGCGAATAGATTCATGTATATGATGCATAGAATATATACACGTAATAAGTTTACGTTAAGGTGGCTGTTACAACTTTATATATTAGCTATATTTTCTTGAACGAGTATAAAGTAACTATACTAGTCTCTCATATTTATTCTAATCAACGTTTGAAGTCCAAAGAGCATCCACAATCAGAATTTCTTGATGAGTATTTCATACTGTAAAATAACAAAACAATAATTAAAAAGAGAAAATCGTAAGATTTTTCGTACATGGTAAAATTTAAGATAATTTTAAGATAATTCGCTCTAGCACTTGTTCTTACACTAATAGTTTAACCATTTATAATTTATAATTTTAAATTATATAATTAAATTTTATCTCTAAGGAAAAACTTCCCAAAAAAACATGTTGAGGTAGAAAACAAACCAAGTTTTCATAGAGGGAAATATGAGTTTTCGTGGAACTGTCTTACGTATTTATTTAAATTTAAAATAACATAATTATAGAAGATTTATAGATATATAATCATTTTAACTTTATATAAATAGTTTTTTTCCCAAAAAATGTTTTATATGTATAGTCCTTTATAGAAGCACCATTGATATATATTAGCTTCTTTTTTTAAAAACACAATTTGATATATATTAGCTAGTTTCCGTTTTTTATAAACTACTTCCAGAAATAGCTTAGTTACATTTTATTAAGAGAGAATAGGTACATTTTTACACTATGGACTAATTGGTAGTTATTTTCATACAAATTAGAGCATATATTGATAATAGGGCAATTCTCTTAAATAGCTCTTTTTAAGTTTTTGTTACAAAAACAGCCCTCAAAAAATAAAATGACCAAAATAGACTTTTTTTTTTTGAAATTTTGATTTTTTTTTTATTTTTTTTTTGAAATTTGAAACCCTAACCCCAAACCTACCCCTTTACTCTAAATCCTAAAGTCCAAATTAGTTAATCCTAGGGGTATAAATGCATATAAATAAATTTTTTAGCTTCTAAAAAAACATTTTGGTCATTTTCTTCCTTAAAAACTATTTTTGTGATAAACAACCTAAAAATGGCTATCTAAGAGAATTTCTCTTGATTAATATGTATAACTAGACATTTTTGATCCGTTGATCGTTTAAATTGTTGTCCAAAAAAAAATCATTCACATTATGCGGATTTATGTATATTACATATGTATATGCAATGATATATATTCATTTTATAGTAGTTCGAATACGTGTATATATGGCTGATTGGCTGTTCATCTAATTACATCCTTTTGTTTTGTCGTTGTGCCAACGATTCGTGTATGAAGTTTTGTTTTCAACATAAATATGTTAAAATGCATCGCTGATGAGGGACACATAACAAAAATAGGGAACCAATCATAAAATGATTTATTCTCATACGCTAAACACACTTGCCCTAGCCACGTGTTCAAATCCTTACTTTCCTCTTCTATACTTTCAAACTCTCAACTTATAACTCTTTTTCCCCATCTTCTTTTTAATAATCAGAACACCATAAAGAAACACCGAAACTTTTAACCCTACCGGAGAGAGAGAGTGAGATCACGGCAGAGTTGAGTCAATCCATGGAAGACTATGCAAAAAGGCGACAAGCTTCAGTTTGCGATGGTGTTACGGATCAAGACAAGACCGTTGTAAGCAAGATAATGCAGCGGTTCCGACCAATCGCACCAAAACCAGCTGTCGGCGAATCTTCTGACGACACAAAGAGTTGTAGATTCCTTGGAAGAAACCGAAGATCTAAAAGAAAGTACGTTAGGGTTCGGAATAAAAACAATATTAGTAGTGATAATAAAGATAGGATATGTAGTAAAAAGAAAGCTAGCGGCGATGAAGCGAACGTAAAGATGGATCTTGATAAAGAGATGCACGGTGATGATGATAGGAGCGATATCGTCACCCTTCAGTTGCTTCCGGAAAAGGATACAAATCAAGCTGGTAAGAAACATACGGATCCAAGTGACATGGTGGATCCAATAACGGGTCTAACGTTATTACCATCATCCTTAGATCGGACGGTGGTGGAGTCGTGGTTGACGGTAGAGTGTGTGAATGACACGCGTACTGAATTAGGAGGGTATCACAAGCTACAGCTAAGCCGTATGAATGAAGGAGATGAGATAGTGATGAGGATGCTAGATGCTGACACGTGTCCTTGGTTAATTTCTGATGGATCAAACCGGGTCTACTGGATTAACCGGGCGTACCGGAATATGTTGGGAGATCCGGATGCAGAGGTGACTATCAAAGTGTGGCTGGTGGTGGCGACGGACCTTATGGAGGAGATGTCGTGCATGGTGGAGTTATACGGTGCGGTGACATGCAGGGTTAGGGTTCGGTATGATCCGTCGACGTGTAGGAATGAGAAGAGTCACTCGGAGTCGGAAGTGAAGACGACGGTGCCGTGTGATGTATGGAGGATGGGATCAGGTGGGTTTGCTTGGAGATTAGATGTTGAATCAGCTCTAACACTTGGCAGGTAACTGAAAACAGAACTAATGGTAAGCAACATTACACTATGAAAGCAACTTATATATATGCATGCATGTATTTACACTAACTTAGACTTGTGATTAATTTGCATCAGAGTTTTATCCGGCTCCGGCTTTTAGTATTATTGTATGAGAAGATTTTAATTTTTATAACATATCACCATGGATTTATCTTATTTCTTGTTCCAAATATTCTGGATGGTGCTGCTTTGATGTAAATGTCTTTTCATATATCTATAGCGTGTGAAGAAAATGTGTAGGCAAGTAATGTGACAAATTTCAAAAAAATAAAAATAAAGTAATCTGACAAGAGATTTCATTTGAAATGACCAATAATGGAGTAACAAATATTGGAGATCCGATAACAATTATAATCTAATTTTAGTAGATTCATGCTAGTGTATATATATACTAAAGTCATATATTATTTAGCAGAATGACTTCTAAAAATGTAGAATATGAATGTTCGAAATAGTACGGAAAATAATAGAATGAAAGATCACGTACGTAAAAAATGGTGTATCATTTATCACTTTAGATGAATTGCTACAAACTAAGGCTGTGATTGTATAGTTATTTTAGAGTAAATATTTACTCTGAACTTTACATTACTCTAATTTCACTGAAAACTTACTAATGAAGTGAAATGCTATTTCCACCAATTTATTCTAGTTACTATTTTAAAAAGAAAAACGTACACAATTTACTCTGATTTTTGTTAAAGTAAAACATTTTACTTCACTTACTTCTTTTCTTTCCTTTTATTTTCATCCTTTTATACTTCTTTTTTACTCGAAGAGCACCCTCAACCCTTCTTTTAGGAGTGATTAATTTTTTTTTTTTCTGATTAAAAAAAAATAAAAATAATAAACGAACTAATTACGGGTCGTCACGTGTCAGTGGGGCCCGCAAACAATGTAACCACCAATTCTTAATTAAATTCCATAAGCAAAGGTACTTATTTTTTTTGTGAACCCTATCTACTATTTAATTAATTTTCTCCTAAACACCCCTTAATCATGCTTTAAGTTACCTCCGAAACTACCAATGTGGCTCTAAAATTGACCACATGGTGGAGTTTCTGAAATAGTGGGGCGGGGGGTTCTAGACTCAACAATATTAATATTTTGTTATAATTTAGTTATTTAATTAAATTTTGATGTTTATATAAATTTGGATACTCATATAGAAACATGTGCTAAGAGAGTTTTTATAGGTTTTTCAAAAACGTCTCATCTGAAATATTCATTTAATAAAATCTTTTCACTCTCTTAATTTTAGTTTTTTGTATTGCTAATATACTCATGTATTATATAGCAATGGAAATGCTACTTAGTGTAGTATGTAATTTCTGAGTAAAATACGTTTCCGCTTATGCAATTTATGTCAATTTGTTTTTGTTGTTGTTAAAATGTTTTTCTTTTCTTTCTTAACGAACTTAGAAAATTATTACATACAGCTCCAATATATTTAATTGATAGCTCGAATTTGGTTATCTACATACTACACATCAATGTTTTCTACAACAAATCAATCGTAAATTATCGTTTATGAATAATTTTTATTCTGAAAGGTTCAAATTTCAGTTTTTTTCTTTCGTCGCTTTTACAATTTGTTGATTGTTTATGTGAATATGAGTACAAGTAGTACATCATATACATAAAAATATAGGAGAGTGAAGAAATCATAAGTGAACAGATGGCAGTTTTAGTTGGAAGAAGTCATAGAAAGGGCTGTCTTGGTTGGTCCTTGTCTATATATAAGGTTCTTTCTTTCTCTTCTTTTAACGACAGACCCCATGATTTATGGACTAACCTTACAGCTCACACATGCATATAGCATAAATTTTACTGGATCTAGCTAGTACTTAACTATATTATACTATCTACACTATTATATTGATCTGCGTTGTTGTGGGGTTATATATAAATAACTTTTACAGTTTTTATTTGTTATTTACAGCGCAGAAAATCTATTATAGGAAATAAAATAAAAGTTTTGTGTTTGCATATTTTTATCTTTTCTATCTTTGTTGAAATTTTTTGTTATGTATACATTTTTTATTTCCAAGTATTATGTTGGAGATATTTTTTATCCATTCTGAATGGGTAAATGCAATAAAAGATATTCAAATTCACTGAATAAATATTTGAAAGAATGTTTGACGAAATAAATTCTCACTTTCATATTAAAAAACAGTCTCAAACATTGATCCATCAGGAAAGTTACACATCTAGATTATAGTGTACATATAGATATATATGGCCATGATAAAATAAACAAAAATACGCCAAAAATATTATTTATCAAAAAATAAAAGTATTTTCGTTATAATTAAAATTATAATAAATCTGTTAAAAAGTTCTAACGGTTTAATGAAAACAAACATATAAAAGGATTAGTATATTATTTTGATTTTGATTTTATTATAAGTTCTTCAAAAATAATATAAAAGTATTTTCAAAGTGTGTTCTAAAATTTTTTGTTGGAAAGATGAATTTCAAAGTATGACCTTAAGTTATAAAGAAAATTGTGAATGACTGGGCTCTAAATGTATGAGCTTAAGTTTGTAAAATGGGCTACAAGAATAAGGCTCAACCTAATTAGAATGTTCATCTTCGGTGAAGCTAGAAGCTGCGTTCTTAAATAATCTCAGCGGCTCGGATTCAATAGCAGATTTGCAGGATACATTACGACGAGTTTTAGGCAAGCGCTTATGCAATTTGTATTATTCTCCTTCGTGTTGTGACAGTTAAGATACTAAGCATGTTAAATCTCTTGTGTTCTAATTGATTTTAAGATCTTACATTTGAGAAAGAAAGAAATATTGTGGTAAATTAGTTCTTCAACTTAAAATTTGATTTTAAAAAAAAAATTAGGTAATAATCATAACAATCCAGTAACCTATTATTCTCAAGACTCGAGTTCAAACAAGCCTAGACCCACATAATGTTGGATCATGAATACTAAATAGAGTAAAATTTAAATGCTGCAGATCGTCTGTGTAATTTTGTTAAATAGGTTGCTTAAAGTGACTATGATCCCTCAAAAGTATTTTTCTGATAGTTCACAGTTCTAATTTTAAACTCAATACTGTAAATGCACATCAAATTAAATAGTAAAGATTGAGACTGAGGCTGCAACTGGAATGCTAAATTATGGAATGGAATTGTTTGGAATGCATCATTCCATAGGATTCCACAAAATATTTACCAGTTACTTGGAATTTTTTTTGAAATCAATTCCACATATTCCAAAAATGGAATAAAACATAAAAACAAATCCTTTGTAAAATTTATTCCATTTGTTCCATGTTAAAAATGCTCGTGAATGTGTGGAATGATCAATTCCAATAACAATTCAGTTTTTATTCCATTTTATCTATCATTCCATTTTTTTCCATTCCACATATAATTATTCCATTTATTCCTTTTATGAATAACCAGTTACAGCCTGAGAATCTACAAGAACTAATGTTACTACGAAAGTTAAATTAAGTTAAGACAGAATATTTTTCTTCTAATGTATGTAACAAAGTATATATGCAAATAAGTACTATAAAGTAAAAACATTAAGCATTAAAAATCGGGAAATTATCTCAAATAGACTTTTTAAGTTTTTATCACAAAAATAATTCTTAAAAACTAAAATGATCAAAATAGTTTTTTTTTTTTTTTTTAAAATTTTGAATATTTATTTTTTATTTTTTTAAATTTGAAACCTCATCCCCAAACTTACTATTTAACTCTAAACTTTAAGTCTATATTAGTTAGTTTTAGAGATATAAATGCATATGTAACCTTTTAATAAAACTTATTTTGGTCATTTTCTTTATTGATGGCTATTTTTGTGGAAAAAAAAACTGAAATTAGCTATCTAAAAGAATTTCTCTTAAAAATTGGAAGAAATCATATATCACAAATGTAAATAATTTGTCATAGATTCAATTAAGGGCAATTCTCTTAAATAGTTCTTTTTAAGTTTTTGTCACAAAAATAGTCATAGAAAAAATAAAATGATCAAAATAGCATTTTTTTCTTTGATATTTTCAATTTTTTTTTTTGAAATTTGAAACCTTATCTCTAAACTAACTCCTTAAGTCTAAACCCTAAAGTCTAAATTAGTTAACCCTATGAGTATAAATGCATATAAATAAAAATTTTAGCTTTAAAAAAAACTATTTTGATTATTTTATTCATTAAAACTATTTTTGTGAAAAACAAACTAAAATGGGATATCTAATAGAATTTCTCTTCAATTAATCATAAATCTAAAACTCGAAACACTAATCTATAATATTTGTACTCATGTGGTTCTAATTAATATGTCTAACAACCTAGATAACTAACTCATTTTGAATCTTTTTATTTTGACATAAACTCATGATGAACCTAAAAGAGTAAAGTTCAAGTTTCGTTAGGTTTACAAATCGCAATTACATCAATTTTCGTTGGCTAAATATATTTTCCTCATTAAGATTACTTTCAAACAATCAAATCAACTCCCACTTCATGTAGTTAACCGAAGATCATAAACTAGATATCAATCAAGTCCAAAGAATAAAAACAAATTTCTTTTGAAATCCTAATTACTATGGATATACTCAGACATGATAGAACATGTACGAAGATACATGAAAATGCATAAATAGTTAAATATATAAAAATTGGGGTATAGAAAACTTTCTTAAAGGTGGAAGATCACGGATTCGTCTCTCCAAATCTCTTAAGCATAAAACTATAATAAAAAGATAAAGATTAGTCTAAACAATTAGTGTTGTTTGTTTGGTTACCGCATGTTTTGGTGTCAGCGTCGGTGTTGGCGTCTGCGGCTGCGTCAATTGTTATTTGTTGGTTGTCGTAGACGCTGACACTGCCGCCGATTGCTGTTCGTTTGGTTGCCGCAGGTTTCTGCGTCTGCGTTAATAATCTTGTTTATTTTATTGACGCGGGTACCTGCGTCTGCGTCAAAATAGTAAATATAGATTAAAATCATGTTATGATCGAATTTCATGCATTTTTTTTTAAAAAAAAACAAAGTTTATCTTTTTTCTTATATAAAACCGACAAATAGACAAATTCAGTAACATTAACTCATTATTTTATCTTGTGTTTAAATTTGAGCTCAGTCTATTTGTAAAAAATCTTCCATCTCTTGTTAAACTTCTGACTTATATGCATAGTTCCACATATGAAATTGTCATTTTGCGTCAAATTTTTATTTTACTTTTTCAAAATAGATTTAAACCCTGTAAAGACTCAATAAAAATGTGGAAGATTCTTAAACACTTGTTTTGATACAATCAAGGACTCAAAACATATATTATAAACCAGTGAAAATACATATATATTATTTTCGTGTATAATATTAGACATCACATAGCAAGGAACTTGTATTTCTACATGCATGCATCTTGTTTTGTAATGGATCAAGTGTCTAATTAATTATTCTTTCTTAACTCGGATCTGTAGTCTCTTATTTGCGTTGTTATATGCAACATAAAATCTCAGTCATCAATTTTAAATAATTCATTTGCCAACCACGGATTTGATTAATGGGTTAGCTTATAATGATAGAAATTAAGAGAGTGTGAAATAATATCTTACTTTTGTCTTGAGAACACAAAGAATCTTACATAAAACCAAACACTTTGAAAAGAGAAAAGAGCAAAATGTATTGTTTTTTTCTGGCACAGCAAAATACATTGTTTAATAGAAGAGTAATAGATACAAACACAGTAACACACACAAATACAAACTCTAAAGCTATTTCAAATTCAGACCTCATGCATGAGACCATTGATTCTTATATGTCTCATGTTGATCTTTTAAAATCTCCATCACACATATATTAATGTTGCTTAGCCATATTACATAGCATTTACGAGTAAAATGTGTATTTCTTTGCTTGAATAACGATCGTCCTTAGCCCTCCAATCGGCGACAAGACCATTAAGAAAATACCAAACACGATACATACCTGAAATAAAAACAAAACATCTCATTTGGTTTCTTTTCTTTTCAGAAAATAGTTTCACAAAACGCAACAACTGATTTGATAGCAAACGCTAGAAAAAGATCTAATAAGTAACGTTACTTACCCAGTTGGCCCACCAAGATAAGCTGTACTTCCTAGGTTTGTAGATAGCTAGCCAAATTATGCAAGGAAGCTGAAGAAAATAACAGTTTTTAAATTAGATTATTAATAACTAACTCAAATTGAGAAAAAGCGTTTAGAAAACGCAATCTTACGAAGTATGTCGTTGGAGCAAACGCGAATCCACCAAAGAACGCTAAAAGCCCACCAAAGAAAGGAAACGTCATACCAAGAAACATTGTTGCAGCTACGTAAACCCAAAAAAAAAGTCAAAGTCAGTTTTATGGATCGAGATAACATCATTTTCAAAGTTCTATACATACACATAACTTACCAACGTAGAAACTGCGAACACAGAACCGGAGAATCGTGGTCGGTCTGAAATTAAGCTTCTTGACCAACAAAGTTTCCATCATGTCAAAAACAGGCATTGCATAAATCTGCCAAAAAAAAAACTTTTGGTTTAGATTGGGTCAATTTTAATTTTAGTAATATAAAAACGATTAAAACCGGTTTAGATTAACCGACCTGGTAACTACCAATAACGTGGATCACAACGAACATGTTAGCCGTGGCGATTAACCAAGCCGGTTTCTTGAGTGACATGAGGATATTGTCTTCAACACCGTTCCCGAAAATATAATATCCAACGAAGGCCACCGGAAAATAACAGAGCGCGACGACGATGTAAGCAACGACGACTCCTTTCCACATCGGACCTTTTGAAGGTTTCTCAGGAGTCGAAGGGATCGTTGCTTGGATCTCAAGGACCACGTTGTGTCCCGCATAAGCGAATGCCACATCACCTAAACCGCTGAAGAAATTGAAAACCGTACCGGCCGTTGATTTTGCTTTGTAACCGTATTCAACATCTTCTTGAACACCTTTACTCGCCGAAGCTGCCCATGCGATTGTTGAGTAGCTGTAAACCAAAGGAAAAGTATTTACAACCGGTTAATGAATTGAACCGAACCAAAATTATATATGGTTTATTCTCCACAAAAAATGTTTGAACCGAATCTAAATTAAACCGAAAATTTTGAATTTTTTCTAAATTTCTCAATTTGTACCGATTTCCATACCGGCCTATGTATAACCAACACCCAAAACCTAATTTAATAAACCGGTTTTAGCAATTACCTTAGAGACATAACCGCGGCGGCGAGAGAAACGCCGGAGATGGAATTGAAATTGGGGAGATGAGAGAGGACAAAATGGACAGAAGCGAAGATCATGATGAAGTAAGTAAGTTTGATGGATTTGCAATCCTCACAAACAAGCTCATGAAACTTCTTTAAAGATTTGCCTCCAGTAACCATATAAACGATGCAAACGCCTATTTCAACGATCAGCTGTTGCGGCACGACTATGTAAAGACCAAGTTTTTCACCAAACGCGTGTTGTCCGAGCTCGTGGTAGCGATCAAAACGCTTTCCCGGAACCATTTCGTGCATTTCCACCATTTGCCATAATGTGTATAGTGTTATGATCCATGAGAGAACCATTACTGTAATTCCTGGTCCCCTGATAAAATCAAAATTCAAATGGTTTAATTTTGATAGATCCGGTTTAAATCACTAACCGGTTTAGATTATAAAAATTTACCAGCCGAGCTGAGACATAGCGTAAGGGAGGCCGAGAACTCCGGCACCAACCATGGCGGTGACATTGTGAAAAGCAGAGTACCACCACTTAGCATTTCTTGATGAAGTAATTGGTAACCAAGCTTCTATTTCTTTTTGTCTTGCCGATTTCTCATCCTGTTATATAAAAATTAAAATGGTTTACCTTAAAGTTAAGATCTTTACTACGCGCAAGAAAAAAGCAAAGAGAAGTCGATTAATATGTTTATTACTCCCTCCGTTTCATATTACTTGTCGTTCTAGGTTTTTTCACACATATTAAGAAAACATATGATTTTGTATATTTCCAAAATAAAAACACAATTACCTATATACCTAACAATATTGAAACGACACTTATTTTGAAACGAAAATTTTCTCCTACAACGACAAGTAATATGAAACGGAGAGAGTAATAAAGAAGAAAAGTCAATGATGTATGTCGGTTGCTAAATACAAATTTTAGCGTAATAGTGACAAATAATAAAGTTTGGGGGTAAAAGGGAGAAAATTTGAAAGTTGAAGGGCGGATTTTGGAAGATCTGTTTTGTCATTTTAGACGGCGGTTTAGGTTGGTACAAAGTTCCCTAAACTTTGGAAAAGCCATACGTACGGTATCTGTAAAGGTAAAGATCTAACTTACGAACAAAAAGTTATGAACAGTTCTCCATTTCTTTGTTCTCCTGTAACTTGTAATAGTTCAATTACGCAATATGAAAAATAAATAAGAATGGAACATGGTACTTTTTAGATATCGGAAATTTTTGGGAATAATCGTCTATTCATATTAAAATTTCAGAGTTTTGATTTCTCGTAAAATTTCCAGGTTTTATTTTCATTTTATTTGACTATAATTTACTCTGTATTTTGTTATGATTAATATAAATATCTGGGACGAAAAATAGTCAGACGACTGAAACCAAAAGTCGTGAAGTCAATGTTTTACATCAAATCTAGTTTTGTATTTGGGTTCTTAACATTTCCTCTCCATCATCTATCTCTAAAAATCACAATTAATTTATTTTCTAGATTTTTTTTTTTAAATCTAAATTTGAAAAGAAGACGAATCTTTGTGAAAAGGCGACAAAAAACTCTGTAAGAAGAAAAATGGTATATAATAAGAAGTTCAGTTGGCGATGCTAAAGACAACTAAATTAACCTTATTTCTCTCTTTTTTTTGGCTTAAACTTTATTAACTCTCATACTTTTTTACTAGAAGGGTTCGTGGTTTATCATCTTAGTAAGTAGACTCCATCCTATCTTTAGTGTCGTTCATGACAAAATATAACTAAAACTTCAGTTTGGTTGTACAAGAATTCAACAACACACAATATATTTATCACAATAAAGCAAAGAAAGAAAGAGACTCACATAATCATCTTGAGGAGGTTGAGATACCATGATGACACAAAGAGAGAGAGAGAGAGAGATTAGGGGAGAGATAAATGAATAAGAGAGAATAAGAGCTTAACAAGTTCTCACACTTGTGAGAGATATTATGCTATAGATATAGAGCTCCTCATGAAGTTATAAACACTCATACATCTAATATATATGCGCTTAATTGGTTTGAATATTATGAGAGATAAAGAGAGGCTGTGTATGTTAAAAAGTGGAAATTTTTGTTTGACTTCACAAACTACTTGTGGAGATGGGCACAAGATTTGTGAGCTGGAATCTGCTCCAGCCTCCTATATTTAAGCAACTAACAATAAAATCTTTAAAAAAATCAATACCAATTAATTATTTAAATATTATTTATTATTCATTCATCTAGTAAGGTTTCGAATAGTAACCAACCACACTACGGTTAACAATAACAAAAATCTTTATAAATATATATATTTATATATTTTTGTTACTATTAAAACTGTATCAAAATTGTTTTACAGTTATCCCACATTTTTTTAGAGGTTGAAGTAGTTTATTTATGCATTTTATTCCACATAAAATCCCTAGGTTGGTAACTTAAATAGGGTTGGCTAAACAGATAAGGGCGTTTGCTTGTTTTATAAGTTTAAACTTTATCGATAATTTGTATAAATCAGCTGTGTGAATTTGGTACTATATTAAGTGAAGTTTTATAATATTGTTATCTATTCGAGTTTTAGTATGTTTGGAAAATGTGAATATTTTATATGTAATATTTAAAAATTTCACCTAATACATGAATGGTGGACTCGGCTCTGTATAAGCTATGGTATGTTTTTGCTTTATAAGCTATCCTTTGTTGACTAAAGTTAAAGTGGGAGAAGAACACCGTTCTCTTTGTTCACACATCAATCAAGTCGTCTTAATTGTCGTCTACACAATATATAAAGAGTCAGTATATAGTATAATATTCGTGAAAAGAAAATAAGAATCAAACAATACGTCAAAAATATATGAGGAATATTTTGCTATAAAAAAACAATCGGTTCACTATTATATGACTGACTAGAAGAGACGTAGTTAATTTCATTGGAAGTCGCTTTTCGGTGTAACAGAAACGCGAGAAAATGCGTGGAGTCGCCAAACAATATTTTGAGCGATTTTAAAACAGTACTGATAAGATACGACTTGCGTTAAAACACAGATTATATTTTCTAATTTACAAAACTTATAAAACAAAACTTTTGTAAACGTTAGATGAGATGTTCAATTATTTCATATTTTCATATTAATAGAATAGATGTATATTGGTTCGATTAGGTACAAGGTAAATGTACATGGCTAGCACAATTATTAAAGTACCACTAAAATAGGACAAAAAACAACGAGTTACAAAAATAGAAAATATGACATATTATTAGTCTAGATGTATATATTTAATTTAATTTGGTTCAATAACAACTTTATATAGTAGATTTTTTATAATGATTTTATTATATTAGAATAGATGTAAACATTACTTCTAAAAACTGTTGTTTGCATTAATTTAAAATTTTAGGGTCATTCAAACTGACGTTATGTAAATTTTGCTTTCTGTCATTCATGGAAATTTTATAGTTTCTGTTCAGACTTCTAAGTTGTCAGAACAAACCATATATTATTGCTCGTGGAAAAACACAACAAGTGTTTTATTTGATTGTGATATTGAGAGTTGCCCATCATCCATCTCTCTTTTTTCTTTCTTCGTTTTGTCTGTGGATCTGTCTACCAGACTACAAGTATTTATATACATGACATAATCCTTACCTATCAAACATACCGTTTTGATACCAATCCCATATATTAAGTCATATATTAATCCAATTAAATATCTTAATAAGTATATTAAATATCTTGAAAACCAAAAATTTACTATAACGTTAAAATAAATAACTTAAATTTAATTTAAAGTCAAAATATTATTTAACATTAATAAAACTAAACTCCAAAATAAATTTTATATAAAAACAACCTAGCTTATAGTTGACCGTTCATTTATTGTCCATCACTGACTATGTTTCTAGTTCAAAGTAAAAACAAAACAAAAGTTACTAACTAATAGAATCATGCTGGTTTTAGATTGTACCGATCCCGCCCGATTTAAAATGTGTCTGGGAAAGTCAAGAGTAAATAAGAGAATAATATATAAGTGAAAATAAGGGGAAAAAAAAGTGAAAAGAGTAAAATAGAGTGAATGTATTTACTTTTATTTAAGTTAGAGTAAAATTGTATGTCTGTTTTATTCCATTTTAACAGTAATTGAAGGAAATATTTTTTTCCACTTGATTAGCTAAAAGTAAAGCAACTCAGCAGAAAATATATTTACTCCACTTCATTCTTGCTAACAATGCTTTTCAGTCAAAACCTTAAATTGTACCAACCTTAAGATTTTTGAACTTTTTATTTTAATTTTATCACTTACAATGTAAATAAAAAAACAAATATGAAGAAATTTTAACACTAAAATCAAACTGGTTTTCGTGTCATAAAAATGAAATAAAAAAGTTGTCACCATATCCATGGACCATGGCAAGAATATTAGACCAAAAAGAACTAATACAAATTTATTTCCTCGTCTATCAATAATGAATCCATCAATATATGAAAAGTGAACTAAAAAAATATTATATGAAAAGTTATAAGTAACCATGGCTAATTAAAATTTGGGGTTGAAATCGTTTTGCTTATATCGTGTGCCCATGTATGCATATTTGTTGGATTCACACACCTTTCAAGAGCATCTCAAAATGCATCTTCATAGTTTCAAAAAAAAAAAAATGCATCTTCATTTTAAAGGAGAAACACCTTCAAAATCATATGGCCACCTTTTAAATTATCTATAAGAAACTTATAATTTAATTTGTCATCCTTAAATTTTAATTATCAACTATAATCATTATATTTTATAAACAAATAAAACATAATATTTGAAAGATACTAAAATAAAATATTAATGAATATATAATAATAAATCATCAGATATAACTATAAATAGTTTAAAATATATTAATATTTAAGAAAATATATTGATATTTAAGAAAATATATTATTATTTAAGAAAATATAATGTTAGGTTCTAAAATATGATATATAAAAAGTTATCTATGCAATTGTGAAATATATAAAATTACAGAGACTAAAAGAAAAATAAATAGTTTTTGAGAGTATTTTTCATCCAATCAAAATTTGAAGAGATAATTGTCTATCCAAAAACAAGATTTATAAAGTATGGAGATAAATGTATCTCCATCCGTACTCTATAATTTACTCTAAAATTAAAGTAAAAAATAGAATATGAGCAAAAAATAAAAAAAATATTTTATTTTTAGAATAATTTTTTATTTTTTGGTTATACTTTATTTTTACTCTATTTTTGGAGTAAATTACGAAACAAAGATTGAAAGTGATGTAAAGACTGTTAAAAAATGCTATAAACCAATGATTTTTTTGTGAAGCTAATACAATAGTTTTATGGTGTTTGCGTAGAAGCTATTCACTATCATTTTAATACTCTCTATGTCAAATAATGAAGGTTATTTTGATATTTTCTCATCATTCAATAATGTCAATTTACAATTTTAATACATGTTATATTTATTTTAAATTTAATATTAATTACAAGATACATTAATATTATTTTATTTATCTTAAATATTATCAGATTATATATAACTAATAAAAAAATTATTTTAATTATTTTTTAATATGCATAAAAATATTAAAACAACACTGTTCATAAAACAGAGAGAAAAATCATATTTTTCGCTATCTAATTTCTTGGTATTTGAAAAACATAATAAGATTGAGGTATTTTGTTCAATCCCACTTTTTAATTTTCTGTGTTTTTGTTTATCAATTTTTTTTTTGACACCATCTATTAAATTAATTTACTGGTTTTAAAGTATGATTGGTAGATGATAGAGTAATTGTGAGTAATAAAAATAAAGTAATAAAATGGAAAAGTGATTGAGTAAATAAGAGTTAAAGTCAGAGTATAAAAGTAATCTATTTACCTCATAGTAACCAACTATTCTTTCTCTCTGTATCACTTTAAGTGGTTATTAAATATTTATATTTTATTTCATAATAAATAATGTTCTTATAATTCTAGATAAAATTTAATGTTATTTAAAAATTTTAACCAATTATAAAATATTTCATTTTTATTAGTTGAATTAAATTATAATTAATGTTATTTTATGTAACCAAAATAAATTATATAAAAACTTGTATTTTCTTAATCTTTGTGAAAAAACTTTAACCATCACTTAACGTGATACATAAAGTATAAAATATAAAAAATATATTAATTTTTATTTCCTTGACTGGTAAATATATCAGCTAAACTTAGAATAAAACAGTTTTTTTTTGGCTGAAATATTATCGTGTATATATCCAATCAAAGCTTTAGTGTTTAATATGTGAATGAGGAGAGTTCATAGAAATATCCTATGAAACGGAGGACGACTTTAAGAGAAAATGACGAGTCAACGAAAAGAAAAGATAATGAAGTGTCTGGTTCACTTTAATAATCAGAATTAAACCATTTTATCATTTCCTATATTGTCACGTTCTTGCTCTTCGGTCAAGTGGTTTCTTCCATTGACTTTTCTTTCTTATTCGTTGTTTAGTGTTGATTGATTTGGACTTTGCTTTAGAATATAATTATTTGCTTTAGAATATAATTATTGCAGAGTTCTTATGATAAAATTCTTAGTATAATATAAAAATTATTTTTTTACTTTAATTTAAAAAAATTAAAAAATAATTCTTAAATAAGAATCATGCAATAATTATGGTCTTACAACTATAATGATTCGAATTGATCAGTGATGATATTGTTTTATAAAAATTTAGTTATGTCTAAAATATTTCTAGCAATGAAGAAAATGTTCACGAGAAAATTATATTTCGTCTTCATCTTTAATCAACATAGCTAAAAGTATTAAGCTACAACCAGTATCTTCAACCAGTATACTACATCGAATTTAATATTTTGATGTCATAATTTTTAACATCTTAAATCATAATAACAATTTTTTCATCAAAATAATCTATAATATTATTTGATGTTTTTATTTTTAATAATTTAATACTTTTATTATTTGTAATTGATAAATAATATCACATTTAGATTATTGTTTATATTTTGATTATTTACAAGTGATAATTGATAATAGTTATTTATTAAAAAATTGAAAACAATAAAAATATTTGATTTTAAAAATTATGTAAAAATAAATTAGAAATATAAATAATATAATATATTTATGTTTAATTATAAATTTGATTTAATTAATTATAATAAGTAAATTATATTATTAAATAAAATATAATAAAATATATATTTAAAAATTTGGTGTGATAAATATTATTACACCAAATTTAAGATTACACCGTTCTGATTATATTAAATTTAGTACGAAAATATTAGTTTTGGTATATTGTTTTGGTGTATCATTACTCATTAGAGATAGCTTAAGATTTTGAAATTTTGGGGTCTAAAATCTGAACTAATTATGCGTTTAACATTAGCCATAAGAGCTTTACACGAATCTATGACGTGTATATAATGGATGACTTGTCTTTTAATTAACAACTACTCATCAAACCATTATGAACTTTTCTACTAAAAATTTTTTCAAAAAAAAAAAAAAAAAAACTTTTCTACTAAAAAAATAGACTGACTTTTCTTTTGATACTTTTTGTTGTTGGTAAATTAATCTCAATTACTTGATTCCATACTTTTATATTTTTGTCAATAGACCACATTAACAAGGTCTGTATAGTTTCTCTTGAAAATGATCATTGAATAATAAAAAGAAGAAAAAGAAGAAAATGAACATTAAATTAACACCAACGTAATTAGGGATTCGATCTAAACGCATGTCTACATATTATTTTTAGGGAAAATTGTTTTAGGCACAAAAACATTAACATTGTCTCATTAAACTAGTCTCAACTTGGAATTGTTTCATTAGAATATTTTTTTTCTGAAATGCCAATTGTATTTGCAAAAGTACTATTAAAAATAATCGTGAAATATAAAATATAATTTAATAATTAAACTAACTAAAATTAAATGAAAAATGAGAAATTCTCAAATATAAAAACTGAATATTTTTAAATATTTTTTTTAGGACTAAAATCGATTTTTCAAATATGAAAACTAAATATTTTCAAATTTTTTTTTTTCATATTCTGTTAATATTTATCTGTAAAATTTACATTCTACTATATGTAAAATACAATAAAAATATTTGAACTCAATTTCTACCATTTTAGATTTATAGTAATGTGTAGATTATGGGTTCTACAAGTTTTATAGTGATAAGTTAAGTGTAGAATGTATATTTCTAATATTTTTAAATTACTATTATTTACGTAAATGACGTATTCTAATTTTAGTAGATTTAATGAAAATATGGATTTCATTTTCTTCTTCGTAAAATATAAATTATGTTACCCGTAGAACAAATTCTAAATTTTTATGTAAATATTTTTAAAACTAGAAAATACTTCTAATTTGATATATGTATTTCATCAGTAATTTCTACTTTTATGAAAAATTGCTTGTAAAATTATTTATTTAATTTATTTGTATAAATAAAAATGATATTATAAACAAAATTATACAAATTTGGAATTAACTTGACAATGTACCTTTTTGGCATAAAAAACAATTCTCCCCTTTTTATGTTAATTATAGGAGAAGTTATCTTACCCCTTGGCATGTGAGCATTTATGAATTACATGGCATGGAACATTTTTTTTTACATGGCATGGAACATGTTCTACATATATTTCGCCAACACGAAAACTGACATTTTTCTTTTGCTCTTTTAACCTTTTTAATCATAGAAAACTAGTTAACGAACCTCAAGCATTAACTGAAAGTGCAAAAACTAACCACGACAGAACAGAACACAATAAAAAGATAAACGAATTCTCTACAAATAATAAATTTTACTAGTTAATTTTTCAAAATGCACTGACAAGTTTTATGTAAAACAACATTTCACTAAGTTAATTTTTCAAAATGCACTGACAAGTTTTATGTAAAACAACATTTCACTAAGTTTTATGCAAAACAACATTTCACTAAGTTTTATGTAAAACCCATTTTTCTAAAGCTCTATTTCCCTTTTGTTAAGTACATACAATGCTTTTCTACAACTATTTATACTTAGTAGTAGGTAGTAGCTAACCTTCCACAAGTAAAGTTATATAAATCACTTTGTGAATCTTTCTTTTCTTTTCTTTTTCTATCAAAAAAATCTTTTGATAAAATAAAACATTTTTTTTTTAGTTTTTATCCCTTGGTAAAACCTATTGCTTTCTCTCTCTCTCTCTCTCTCTCTCTCTCTCTCTCTCTCTCTCTCTCTCTCTCTCTCTCTCTCTCTCTCTCTCTCTCTCTCTCTCTCTCTCTCTCTCTCTCTCTCTCTCTCTCTCT
>MU106102.1:51361-178624 GCA_012274485.2 Sinapis alba
CTCTCTCTCTCTCTCTCTCTCTCTCTCTCTCTCTCTCTCTCTCTCTCTCTCTCTCTTATCCTCTCAACTCTGAAAACAAGTTGAAGCGTATGCCGACGCTAGAACTATCTTTTACCTTTGTCTGGTTTTCTCTTTTGCTTCTACCCGTTTCTCCTTTTCTTCTGACATGCGTGGGATTCTTTTCGGTAACAGTTTTACTCGTGAAGAGTTTTGTCTCACTGGTGTAGTATCTTCTGTGTTTGGTTCTAGCGAAGTTGTGGGAGTGGCTTATGGCGGTGGTGTTTGGTTTTAGGGTTTTCATGAGTCGATATGATTCCCCTCTCAGATCTTCTCTATGTTCTTGAGTCCATCTATCCTCTCTTTATATGTTTCTTGCAGGTTCTAGCTTGGGTAGATGTTGCAATTTTGGAGCCTCTAAGTTTTGTGCTGCCTTTCGTCGTCATGGAGAAGCTGTCTCATTTCCTCCTTAGCAAAGGGAGCTCTAGTGGGTTTTTTTAACACAGAGGTGCGCTAAGAGCCACCATATGCAGGCGGTGATGGTATGATGGCTCTATCGTGGTGTGTGAGGTTCTAGCAAGTATCTATGTCAGGTTGTTTTTATGGCCTTCGGGTTGCTCCTCGTCGGATCCTCCTCTCTTCTGATCTCTTTTACTTGGTATTTTGCCAGTTTTCCAGCAGACGGTGACAACCATCTTTCTCGGACCCTTCTCTTGCTGTTATTGTCAGCTCATTCTCGTTGACAACGGGGTTTTCTCTGCGAGTCACAACCCATTACTCTTCGATTCTTGAAGACGGTTCTTGGTGTTTCGGTTCCAGCTTCTAGGAATTAGCTGCTTCAGTTTCCCATTTGGCATCGTGCATATCCTAGTGCCAAGCAAACTCGTTTGATTTCAATTGGTAATGTGCATGCTGGTTGTGCAGGTCGCCTAGAGAGAGTGGTAGCTTACATCGTCGATTACAAGCCGAACTTTGGCATTTTTGGTGAGGTGGTACAATTCATCTTGTGGTTGCTCCTTGTCAAGTAAGGCTGTCCATGACTCCCTCTCCCATTGCTCGTCTCGTGCTTCAGAGCCAATGAAGATTATTACAAGCCTTGGCTTGATCCCGCAGAGCCAGCTACTTCAAGAGGCGTCTTGGAAAATCCGACATCCAAAAAAACAAGGTCAAACAACTTATAGCCGAATACACCAGTTAAGGTGATGATGCAAAGCTAAACCTGTAACATTTGTCTCTAGATTAATTATTATTTTATTTTATTTTTTACATAAAAGATTTTCCATTCATAAAGCAAATGGGCGAAAATACAAGACGATCAACATTTCGATTCAAATAAAATTGGTACAATTAAAAATACAAGCTTAGAATCTGAAAGACTTTACAGCCAAGTTAAGAAACAACTCATGATCTTTCATCTTCTTCATCATGCAACTCAGTTAATCCGTGTCAGGAGCTGGAAGCATCCCATTTATCCTCGAGAAGTGATTGCCTTGTTCCCTGAAGCTTGGAAAGGAATCATCAACGATCAAAGAAATCGAACCTGAAATCACCTTGTCCTTGAGGAGAAGTCGGGTTGAAATGGAGACTGCCCATCTAATGGTGAGTTGGGTACATGCACAAGAGAAATGAACCACTTGTCGAGAGTATCAATGAAACCCCACAACACTGGGATGGTAGATTCCAAAACGCTGCTACAATAGAAGATTGCATCTTTTATGACAAACCGAAACTCCAAGCTTCGACACATGAATCGACCCTAAAAAACAAAGCCAAAATCCCTATGAAAGCAAAACGACAACAACTGATAATAGATTGGTTGTGACAAAGCATGAATAAAACCCAAACACAAGCAACATGAAAGCAAAAATCCTGAAGAAGGGACACCACTGTAAAACCGAAGGAGGTAGGGACCAAAGAATGGATAAGGTATCAAAACCGGCTGCCGCCTGAGCACCATACATCTCCACACACATGCTTTGGTCTTAAGAAACTTCATGTGCCGTCAAAGAGCATCTTCTGACACCGCCATGAGAGCTGAAACCGTCTCATGCCTTTGATGTAGGAACCCACCAGAAGTCCACGTTGAGAGTAGGAATAAACACTTCAACACTTCAACACCACAACAGAAGAAGACGACCTACTACCACCGTACCACACCGATAAACTTTGACAAGCAGAGACTCATCGAGGAGGCTACCTGACACCGATGCGCCACCATCCGGAGTAAAGACGAAACATAAGAAATAGACCACCACTGATTCCCTTGCTCATAGACCTCTTCACAGAGAGAGAGAGAGAGAGAGAGAGAGAGAGAGAGAGAGAGAGAGAGAGAGAGAGAGAGAGAGAGAGAGAGAGAGAGAGAGAGAGAGAGAGAGAGAGAATCCAATTGGGTCCTTAGATCTTAAAACCTAGATCCGCGGTTACCCTTAGGGTTTTAACATAATGGAGAGGAGTTAACGAAGAGAGTGAGAGGCAAAAGAAAAACCGAGAGGAGGGGAGAAAGGAGCCACCGGCAGCAGCTTCGTGAACAACCGCATGCCGGAAGAAACTGGAATTGATAGATCAATAAGTTTTAGAAAGAGATAGAATTACAGAGAAAGCCCCTTTTATTAGTTTGTCAATTCAGTATTACTAGATTAATTATGGTCGAAAACTGGTTTGTAATCAACATTGATTGTCTGTTTTGGATTTTTAAAGTTATATATATAATATTTTATTAAAAAGTCTTTTAGCTTCTGAATTTCTCCAAAATGCCATTTTTTATAAACTGTTGCTACCTTTGTCTTTATCATTTAGATTTGTCCACACTTTGCTTTTTGTATAATTTCATATAGTATTTCACAACTGATACATAAACACTACATGGAATTACATTTTTTATAGTTTTTTAAAATTCAAACTTCACTGCACTCATTACGCTATCCTATTTTGTTCACATAAAAAACTGACTTGCCTCAACATGCTCCGAGATATTTATAAAGAGATTTGACGGGAACATCATATGAGAGAGTAGCTCAATAATTAATCTATTTTTTGAGTTCACCAAACTTTTGTATTTTTGGTTAAAGTCCAAAATGTTTTTGACCTAATAACGAAGAAAAGAAGTCCAAACTGTTCTTCAGTTTTTACAGTTTTTGTGAAATCTATAGCAACGGGGGAAGAAATGAAGAATTTTTAAATGCAAAAAGAAAAAGAAGAAGAAGAAACAAATGAAATATTTAAGCAAAAAAATAAAAAATGAAATAAACTCTTATCAGTGATCATCACCAATCAGAATGGTCAATGAAATTATTATATTTGAATGATTGACTCTGTAATGGCCATTGACATCCAAATCGATCTGGAACATCACTACATAGTACCTTCCTATAATCTATTCTTTGAATGTAAGCATCGTTGTGAGTATAACTATTACTAGTTTGTAATATAATGGTGACCATTAGCGTAGTTAGTGGGAAAAGTTATCTGTACTAAACGACAAATGACGATCATCAATAACAAATTACTTATTAAGTATAACAAATTATTTATTAAGCAGATGAAACGAATTAAATAAATACGGGAAATTTTCTTTTTTAGGCCAAAAAAATAGGTACATTGTCCCCTCTAGGCTAAACAAAACACTAATTGTCCCATTAGGCTAATTATTTTTAAAATGACAGTAATATCCTTAAATTTTAATTAAAATTTGAAATTATAATTACTAAATAATTAATAATATATATATTAATTATTTATGTAACCTAAGTAATAATAAAAACAACAATTAATTATAAAATTAAAATTACAATTAGTAAACCAATTAGTAAACAATTATAATATAATTATATAATCTAAATACTTTTAAAAAAATTTAAATTTAAAATTCAATTTTAAAATTTAAATACAATTAGTAAATAATTATAATATATATAATTAAATTATATAACCTAAATAAGTTTTTTAAAATTCAAAATTCAATTATGAAATTGAAATTACAATTGTAAATAATTATAATATATATTATTTAATGTATTTTTGAAGTAACTAAAAATATATATATATTGACAAAAAAAATATAAAAAAATAACACAAAAAGATGGCGTGAGAAAGGGTTTAAGACGTTTTTTGGGTGAAAATATCAAGTATTTCAGATATGGAAATTGAAATATTCTCAAATATTTTGTTCCCATATTTTCAGAACAGATAAACCTTATTTGTAGAATACAAGTTAGAACTCAATTTCTACGGGTTTTAGATTTAAAGTAATGTGTAGATTCCAATTTCTACAGATTTTAGATTTATAGTAATGTGTAGATTCCAATTTCTACAGATTTTAGAATGACAGGTAAAACGTGGAATGTGCATTCCACAAGTTTTTAGATTATCATTATTTTCGTAGAACCCATATTCTAAAATAATAGATTCAATGAAAATGTAGATTGCAGTTTCTACTAATGAGAATACGAATTCTACTTTTTGTAGAACAAAATTTGAAATTATAATTTTAACATTTTTAGAACTGAAAAAAATATCACTAAGTTGATATTGGTATTTCATTAGTAGTTACTATTTTTAGAATTTTTTTAGTTTGTAAAACTATTTATTTAATTTATTTTCGAAAATACTAAAGTGCATTATAAGCAAAAATGGTGCAAAATATAAATTAGCATAATGGGACAATGTACCTATTTTTTTGGCCTAAAAAAACAATTTTCCCATTAAATACAGATCAAATAGATTAAACAATTTATTAAAACCAGACTAAACATTGACTTGACATTATACAGTGAAACCTCTATAAATTAATAATGTTGGGACTACATCAGAATTATAATTTTTTATTAATTTATAGAGATTATTAATTTATCGATATATTAATTGAACCAAAAATTCAATTTAGGACTATAAAATTATATTATTTTATAGAGATTTTTAGTGTATATTAATTTATAGATTATTAATTTAAAGAAGTTATACTGTAATTGGATCAATGATTGGTCTTATTCAACCGAGTTTTAAATTTTAATTTAATTTTAAATTAAATAACTATATACAAGTATAACTATAAAATTATTTTGATACAATTTGATATCACTGTTAGAATCTAAAATAATATGAAATAAAAATTCAAAATGATATAAAAATATGATAAATTAAATAAACATTAAAAACAATATGTACTTTTTATAATTTTTTAAAATATTTATATTTTTTTAATTTTAATTTAAATTTAAGAAAATTGAGTTTTAATATTAAACCGAGTCACGGGTTTTATCAAATTTGATCGGTTTTTGACATGGTTCATTGGTTTTACTCAAATCTAGTTTTAACATAATCTGTAATTAGAAGAACAAATCAGAGTCCATCCAGTTTGACTGACCAGTTAGGTTCGAATTTTAAAACACTGATTATAATTTATAGTTATAAAAAAAAAAAAAAATTATATATTAAAAAATTATAATAAATATAAAAGATATAATATATAAATACATAAATAGCAATAAATATTGCACTAAAGTCATGTTACTATGATTTTAAAATCAAAATATAAAAATATTAGTAATTAATCAAATACATTTATCTTCCATTAATATATATTTGTATAACGAAAAATACACACATCATATAAATAATTTAGATAAATATTAAACTTATATGATCAAAAGAAAAAAAAAAAAAAGCAAACAATGATAATTTTTTGTATTGTAAAAAAATAAAAATATGCTATTTATAGAAAAATATTAAATATATTAATAATTTATAACAAAATTATTTTTTGGTAAAAAAAATTAGATGAAAATCACCAAATATTTAACCGGCAAAATTACATATAAAAGATTAAAAAAATTGAATTGTTTGCAGATTTTCTGCAAAATAATTTTTGAAAATAAAAAACTGAATGGTGTATGAAATGCAGTTCTCCTGTAACTCTCATGTCGCCCCATTCATAACCTTAGTTTGAAGATCTGACTTCCAAGAATATCAATATAATATATATGGTAGGAGGAGAAATTATTCACGGCTTTTCAATTAGCCAACGAAGTCGAGTCAACTCTCGAATGTATAAATATTAATTATAGAAAAACATAGTATATACAAGAATTATGAAGGATATTAATATTTTCCTTATTTTCAAACATGTAAGATTCGACACCGAAACATTTGACATTTTAGGCAACGTGCTGAAGTCACCGTGTGACTTTGTAAGTAAAACTCCGTCATTTTCTCTATTTTTTCATAGTATACGAGACGAATTAATAATGAATCTTACATAAGTTAGCGAGCACGTAATCATTCCAAATATAAAATACTTGGAATTAAATTTGATTCACATGCTACCCTAAGCCAGCAGCCGTATTTCTCGTTTTTAATTATTACTGAATTCTGATCCTAAAATCCACAATAAATATTTGAAATTGTTGGTATTTATAAACTAAAGAAAAAGAAATAGGACACAAACTCCTTAAAGCAGCAATATAAACAGATTTGAGTTAACGATAATAGATTAATGAATATTTGAAAGTATTTGCATTTGTAAATTAGATAAATAGGACCCAAACTCTTTAAAACAACAATGATATAAATATATTTAACGATAATAGATTATATCGATGAATGTCAAATTACAAAATTACTGATGTAAACAAGAGTGAAAATTAGAGTAAGAAAAATGAACAATGAGAGGTCAATAGAGTGATTGTGAGTACGTTATGTCTAAAAGTGTGTATGTAATCTCTTGCATTTTCTCTACTCGTCATGATTGCTATCTTTTGATATCTTTTCCTTAGTTCCTATACTTGATTACGAACTTTCTCAACTTATCCTTGTAGTAGTAATATTATCCAAGTGTGATAAATAACGTAGCAAACAGAGTAGGTAAAACCTTTTTATCATATTCACGAGAGATGTATGACCATAGATGTAGCCATTTAAAAAATGCATCTTCTTATTGCAGTTTTTACTAAAGAAATATTTTTTATATTATCCAATATGAGATCAATGCAGTGTATTGTAAAAGAAAACCAATATAGATGTGTATGTTTTTGGTTACTAGCAGTTTCCTTGTAAATTAGAAGAATAGAAGATAAATTTAGATTCATAAGAATTACATAAACAAAAACACATAAATATTAGAAATAAATAAACATACCATCTTTAACATTGTTTGATGCATTGTCGGTTACCACTTGGACAACATTAGCCTCTCCAACTCCATCCACCATACGATCAAGAATGTTACATAGAAAATTTAGAGCCTTTCACAGCTTCTAAAACATCAACTGATTTGAGGAAAACTGTTTCTTTTGTAAAGTTAACAAAGAAGTTGACTGTTTCTTTTGTAAAGTTAACAAAGAAGTTGATGATGTCTTTTTGTTCAACTGAATCACGCTATCTATCAGACATGATTGAACAACCTTTTGCTACCAACTATGCTTTGTGTTCCACCAGCCAATTATCAGTTTTCTTGATTTATTTTTTCATGAGAGGAACTCGCAGTTCATAAATATTTGGTGGCTTAAAATCAAAACAATATTGAGCTACTAATTCAAGTGTCTTTGAAATTTTTATAATTGATTGCACTGTAAAACCACTTTGCAATAACACTAAAAACGTAGTCCCTAAGCTCTTTATCACTTAATCTAAAAATATCTTTTATTTCTTTTCTTCCTTTCAATATACATGAGGATTATGAGCAATAAACATGTCCAAAGGACTCTTACATTTCTTCACATTGGGATATGGACGTTTCTGACTTGTTTAAAGTTCTTCTACTTAATCAAACACTGGTTGTTGCATTTGGAGAGCAGCTTTAGCTTCAGCCTTGTTGGCTTTTGTATTTTGTATGTTGAATATATTCTCTATTATTGGAGAGTAAGTTCAAATATATGAAAATTATTTTGAACAAAAAAAAAGATTTATACACAAAATAACAAAATAAACATAATTGACTAATATTGTTTGTAAATGAGCTTGGACAAAATCTGTCTATCCTGGTTTTCGAAGCTGAAGAACATGTGGTTTCCAGAGGAGAAACCTCTTGGATCTGGTCCTTTGTTGGCTATTGCTCCTCTTGGTAATCCTCTATGACCTCTTTCACTTCCCCCTGATCCTCCTGACTCCTCAGTCTTTGTTGTTAAGTTCCCTCCTTTACTCGCTGGTATTATTTTCCAAAGTTCTCAAATCTTATAAACTGCTTCAGCTAAGGTTGCCGTAAGCTTGGACACCCAAGTAGAAGATCTGCCAGCATCTACTCCTGCATTGTCAGTCAAAATCAAAACTACTAGAGCTGGATCTGGTTCTAGATCTGACAAACAATAGATGAAAATCTAACTATTCATCATCTGAAGAATACTTCCCATCTACTTATTAACAAAGCTGCTGGTTCTCTAAGGCAAGCTAAAGTGTTATCAACTAAGGTAAAAAAAAATGAGTACCTTTTATTCTCATCTCTACTAACCACTAAACTCTACAAGGGTTGTCGGCTCAAACTGGTTTGAGGGCTCCATCTTTGGTAGATAATATTTGCCGTAAAGTGAATAGGCCTTTGCAAAGATTTGCTCCACCAGTTCTAATGAATTAAGAAAATGTACAAGTATATATTCTTGAAGATGTCTACCCAAAGGGGTGCAGAGATGCATAAGGAATTCGTTGTATGTTATTTATGTGGCAGAACCCCGGCCTACAAAAAGATTCAAAATTTTGTCAACCAATTACGGGGCAAAGAGAAGCATAATGACATCCATCCAACTACTTATCTAACTCAATTCTGGTTAGAGTTCCTAATGACTTTATCCACAAGAAGATCTTAGAAAAATATATATGGTATGTTGGTGGTTCTCTGTTTCATGCTCACTAATGGACTTCAACCTATCAGTCCACTAAGCCTCTTCTCAAAGCCATCCCCATTTGGGCTCATCTGCGATGAGTTTACTTAAATTTGTGAAGCCTTGAAGGTCTGGGTAGCAGGCACGTTGGATGATCATAAGGAGACTGATGATTTGTTCAACAATTTGGTTAGTTTGGTTCTCTCTCATGTCAAGGTCATGGTTGATCTCACAAAACCTCTTCCACATATTATTGAATTACATTAACAAGATGGATCAATGCTTACAGTGGATGTTGAGTACATGTAGCTTCCTAATAATTTCTCCAATTGTAATGAACTTGGCCACATTTAAAAAAAAAAGTGTTTACTTCCTTTGAAGGAAATGGTGCAAAAGCAGAAAAGTAATGATGTTCCTTAACATGACAATGATCAGTATGTAGCGGTCTCTACCCACATCCCACTCCTGTTGTTTCCTTAGGTGAATTCTTAAATGTCAAGTCAAACTCATGGCAAGTTCCAGAGTTGGATGTTGTTGCACTAGAGCTAGATGTACCAAATTCAGTGATGCCTCCTATTAATCAAGCCTCATCATGTGCTGAAGATGTTTGCTTAGTGAATGATACAATCTCCTCTATTTCTCTGAATAGGTCTGATGCCATAACTAATGAAAACGTCTCTACTTTGGCCACTACTCCAGCCTTGGGTATGCAGGAAACTTTCCTATATATGGAGTTATGTTCTAGGGAATGAGTTTTCTTCTATATATTAAAAATTATATATTTTCTAGCTACAAATTTGGTTGTCTCTAATAGCGCCCGAAAGCTAGATGTTAACCCTTTGATATTGTACAACCGCCAGTCCTTCTTGTTGATGCGTTGGGAAAAGGAAGAAGTATAAATCAAGGATGGCTTTTCCTCCTAATTCTCTGCCTCCATCGATTGTTCCCTCCACTAATTTGTCTACTCTGCTTGGTTCTGGTTCTTCGGTCCTCATTAAAGGAAATCCTCTTTTTCTCTATGAGTATGAGAATCTTTTTGGAATGTCAGAGACATTAATGATCCTGACAAACATAGTCTTTTTGTAGCTGGTTATATTCGCATCCGCCATTTTTTAATTTTATTTTGGAAAGCTATACAAAGGAAAGCAATATGAGTCGATTGAAATCTAAGATCTGTCTAGGCTTGAACTTCCTATTTAACCACTTTTCTGATCCGGATGGTAGGATCATTCTCATTTGGAAGTCTCCTATTACTTGTCATGTCTTCCATAATGCATGACAAGCTTTAACTTGTGAGCAGTTTTTTGGAAGTGGTCAAAACATTATCTTCATCATTGTCTACACTTCTAATTTATCCACCGATTGTACTGACTTGCCAGTTGATCTCATAAACACATGCCAAACTTTATCCTTAGATCTAGGCCTTGGGTTATTGGAGGGGATTTTTATCAAATCACTCACTCTAACAAGCACTCTTCATCAAACGTTCTCTCTTTTGATAGTCAAATGTGTGCATTGCGTGATACCTTACTCCAACTAGGGATTTTTGATCTAAGTTTCCAAGGATCTTTTCACTGTTGGACTAACAAGCAGCCACCCAATATTATTGATGAAAAAATGGACCGGTTATTGGTAAGCAGTGCTTCGATCAACCACTTCCTAAACATCTTGGCTTCTTTCCTATCTCTTGACTTCTCTGATCATTGTCTGTGCCTTCTGGATCTAAGTGTACTTCTTCTTCGAGTAGGGACCAAGCCTTTTAACTTTTTCAACTATCTGATTAAACGTCCACTATTCTCACAGATAGTGGAGGATGCATGGCTTCAAGTTGGGGACTTAGCTTCTTCTCTTGTAGGACTGGGTTGGAAACTCAAGCTGGTCAAGAAAGACATAAAACATCTCGACAAAAACAGTTTTTCTAATGTTCAGAAGAATGTGAAATTAACTTTTACCGATATGCAATTTGCTCAATCAACATCTATCTCCTACCCTTCGGCCACCTCCTTTGAAACTGAAAGAGATATACATTCCCGCTAGATCTTTCTTCGTTCTATTAAAGAAAGCTATTTCTTGCAAAAATCAAAAATCAACTGGCAAAAAGAGGAAAACTTTAATATATCATTCTTCCAGAGGATGGTTGTGGTTTGCGTTGCTTATAACACTATCAGATTCTTCAATTTACCTAATGGTGGGGTGATTGATAATCTGGTTGACATGAGTGAGGATGTTATACAACACTTCAAATCCATATTCTCCTAATGTCATTATTCTATCACAAGCAACCTTACAGTGGCTTCAAAACCTGCTCCCATATTGTTGTAGTGCTCATATTAAAGAAATCATGTCAAAAAGCCTTCCCATGAGAAGATAACAATAACACTCTTTAGGATTAACCCAAACAAGGATCTAGAGCATGATGGATTAACCCAAACAAGGATCTAGAGCATGATGGGTTAAATTCAAAATGCCTTTATTCTAGCAGTGGTGCCTACATGTCCATAGTTTGTCTCAATACAACTTATAAAGTCATCTCGAGGCTTCTTGTTCAAAGGCTGAAAGCTATCAAACCTGATTTTATTCTCTCAACCAAACATCGTTTGTTAAAGAGAGACTAATTCTTGAGAATACTATTCTAGCTGATGAAATTGTTAATGGTTATCACAAGAACAAAGGAAAGAAAAAAGATAACTCTGAAGATTGATATTGCTAAAGTCTTTGACACAGTCAAGTGAGACTTCTTGTTCAAGTGTCTTAGCGTTTTGGATACCCCTCCACTGGTAATCGGGTGGTTAGAGGCATGTATTTTTACATCAAATTTTATTATTGGGTATACTGAAGTTGTTCAAGGATTATTTAAAGGGTCTTGTGGTCTTTGGAAAGTTGATCCTTTATCGCCTTATATGTTTGTCATTGTTATGAACTGCCTATCACTAATGCTTAATGTTGATGCTGAAAACAAGGAATTTGACTATCATGAAAACTACTTGGAAACAAGACTGACCCGCTTGTGCTTTGCAGACCATCTCTTAATTTTCACTGATGGGAGTCTCTCCTCGGTTCAAGGAGTCTTGAAAGTACTTCACTCTTTTAAAGAGTAATCTGGTTTGGCTATAAGCATAAGCAATACCTTTTTTTTCTCAACGGGATTATCGAACCATGAATTATCCACCATCTCAGCTACTGTTGGACTACCGTAAAGATGCCTTCATGTTCTTTACCTTGGGGTCCCTTTGTCTACTAAGAAGCTTTCATTAAGTAGCTGTGAACCCTTTCACCATCGAGTTAAGATCAAGATCTCTTCTTGGAACTCTAGTTGTCTCTCTTTTGATGGCCGGTTGGTGTTCATCAAAACAGTCATCTTTGGTTTAAAAAACTTATGGTACTCAACATTTATCAATCGAAGTCTGTCATAAACAAAACCAATTCTCTATGTTGTGCTTTTTGGAAGGGTTCGGCAGAAGAGAGACACACATCAAAAGTTTTCTGGTAGGTAGTTACAAAGTATACGCAAGAAGGGTGTGAGCTCTGCGGTGAAAGGGATGAAATTAGGGATCACATCTATTTTGGTTATCTTTATTCATATACTGTTCGAGATCCATTAGTGAGACGGCTTATGGGTAATGATTTTAATCCAGATTGGTATGAACTGTTCAACACATCCAACGAATTTAGAGAAATAAGCTTGATTGTATTCTTGCTAAAATGGTATTTGGAACAATTTTTATCACATATGGATGGAAAAGAATAAAAGGAGACATCACCAGGCTTTGAATACAACATATCAGTTAAAAAGAAAAATATACAAGGCTATTCGAAACATAATCTTGTCGCTCTAGTCTAAGTATAATCACAAGGTAGAAGGGTTTTTGAATCGCTAAATTCAACATATTATATAAAAATGTTCGGTCTAAAAATCATGCTCAAAGTTTTTTAGTCTAGCTTTGTAAATAACATTTTTTGATAGAGCTTTGGAATTTCATAAAAAGAAAACACTAAAACCTAAATACTAATCCCAAAACTGCAAACAGATGTAGTCTTGTGAAATGTTTTCTCCTGTGGGCTAATCTATCTTCTAATTTTGACGGGTTATTAATGGGCTTAACCCGCATGTTATTGGGTAATTTACTTGGCCCATTAAAGCATTTTCCGTAGTAGCTTCCATAAACCCTAACAAAACTCTTCTCCTTCTCTAGTCGTCGTCGTCTCAATTTCTTCCTCACTTCGTTCTTCACGTCTCGCCCTAATCCGAATCGAGAAATGGGAAGCCAACAAGCGGCGGTTTCGTTCCTCTCAAATCTAGCCAAGGCGGCTTTCGGTCTTGGAACGGCGGCGACGGTGCTGAACACGTCGCTATACACCGTTGACGGCGGAGAGAGAGCTGTGATCTTCGATCGATTCAGGGGAGTGATAGACCAGACTGTCGGCGAAGGGACTCATTTCCTGATCCCGATTCTGCAGAAGCCTCACATCTTCGACATTCGCACGAAGCCTCACACGTTCTCTTCGATCTCCGGTACGAAGGATCTTCAGATGGTCAATCTCACCCTTCGTGTACTCTCTCGCCCTGAGGTATAATTTCGAACTAAGACTTGCTTGATCGCCGCAGAGATTGAGGTTCTGCAGATGTTATCAAAGTTTGAATCTCAGGAATTGGATTTAGAAGTTAGGGTTTTGACTATAAGGAGTGTTAGGTTTATCGAAATGTAGAATCTTTATGCTGCTTTAATCACATTGTATAGTGTTTGAGTTGTTTATGCTGATGTTAATAATGGATTCAAGGTTATGCGTCTGCCATACATATTCCAAACATTGGGTTTAGAGTATGACGAGAAGGTTCTTCCTTCGATTGGAAACGAGGTTTTAAAAGCCGTGGTTGCACAGTTCAACGCTGATCAGCTCCTCACTGAGCGTCCTCACGTCTCAGCGCTTGTCCGTGAATCACTAATCAAACGTGCCAAAGACTTCAACATTGTGCTCGACGACGTTGCCATCACGCACTTGTCTTACGGGTATGAGTTCTCAAAGGCTGTTGAGCAGAAACAGGTGGCGCAACAGGAGGCGGAGAGGTCTAAGTTTGTGGTGATGAAGGCTGATCAAGAGAGGAGAGCTGCGGTTATAAGAGCTGAAGGTGAGAGTGAAGCTGCACAGTTGATCTCTGACGCTACGGCTAAAGCTGGTATGGGACTTATCGAGCTTAGGAGGATTGAAGCTTCCAGGGAGGTTGCAGCTACACTTGCTAGATCTCCTAATGTGGCTTACTTGCCCGGTGGCCAGAGCATGCTCTTTTCCCTGAACCGTTGATCTCGATCAGAACTGAATGGTTTGTGGTAATTTCTATCTATCTAGTTGTTGTGTTGGAGGGATCTGTTGGTGTGAAATTTTTCTGAATACTTTAGTCTTGTGGGTTTGTTTGCATGCAGGCTGTGGGGAACATCTACGAAATGTTAATGATCAAGTTGTGAATCTGGAGTTAATGAAAAATGGTAAAATGCTCTTTTGTTTTCCGATGAACTGTGAAGAAAAAGAAGAAACTATTTGCTTGGTCGAAATGCTCTTTGGATTATATTACATTTACCTTGTTTGAGATGTATCTTATTTTCAATAAATAAACACAAGACAATCTCAATTCACAAATACTTAGTTGAAGAAAGAGAAGCCACATGTATAATCATTAGACCATGAACTTTTATCATCTTTCATGCTGATTAATATGCACTCTTATGAATGATGTAATATCCATTCAGTGAATAGGTTCAGCCATGTTTATGACAAAAAAATATGTTTGGAAATAAATGGTGGGTGCATACAAACATGTTAGTTTTGGCTTTATGTGCCCATTTAAACACTCTTTTTGTTCCACCAAAAGATTGATGGTATCTATGATCATATGGTTTTTCCGAGTTGAAGTATTAAAGGCAGCTTCCCATCTTTGGTTGTGTATGCGAACGATTGTTATGGCAAACGTTAGACTAGGCTTGGGCATAAAAACCGAGAACCAAAAAACGAACTAGAACTGAATTGAAAAACTCAAACCTAAGTTCAAAAATAATCAACAATTCTTAAATTTTTATTACCGAAAAAACAAAACTGAATCGAAATCGAACCGAATTGAATGAGTATTAAAAATACCAAATATTCTAAACATATTAATTATACATTGAACTATCTGAAAAAAATCAATATACTAAAATATTTTTTTATCTAAAGTATTTTAAATTATCCAAAGAATCAAATACCTGAACAGTTTTATCCAAAATATTAAAAATGTATCTGAATTATCAGAATTATCCGAAAACTCCCAAAATTAACTAAAAAATCAGACCGAACCGCAACCGAATTGGAAAAAAAATTATTAGATATTAGTCGGCTCTTATAATTGTTACCTGAACCGACCCGAAACCGAAAGAACTAAACCGACCCGAACCAAATTTCATAGATAACCAAACGGTTTCTATGTCTCTAGAACCGAAAAACTGAAAACCGAATTGAAACCGAACCGAAAACCGAATGCCCAGGACTACGTTAAACTATTTGAGTCGTCTAGAAAAGTAGGATCATCCCTATATATAAACCCTTCATATTGTCCAAGAACAATCACCTCTACATCTTTTATAGGAACCATTGATTGGAGAACCTGATACATGTTCCTACTACATCGAGAGTTTGATGACTATTTCCGGCGAGTTGGGCGTTCATTTAATTTTCACGCTCTAGGTATTGTGATATGCTTGCAGTTATGTATCAAGTATGAAATATTTGGTGCAGTGCCGAACTTGAGTAGAAGCAAATCAAGCATATGCTTCTAGTTGAGTAAAAGCACATCAAAAAAATATGCTACTAGTTTAGATTAAGTTTATATATTTAGAGGCCAATTGTCTAGCAAAATTATCATTAGTGCAGGTAGTGTCGGCTTTAGGCAAGTGCCAAAAGTGCATTTGCATTAGGTCCCATCTTTTTTCAAAATTTTACTTGTGTTTTAGGGTCTTAATTTTTTGATTCTTTTATAAGAAGGTCCAAATTTTATATTTGATAATACAACCTTAAATTTTGGTTAAAGAAAATAAGTTACACATGGACCCAAATTTTCTTGAACCGGGCCTGAGTGCATGTGGGTACGTGATCTTCACCTATGTATGTTAAGTTGTGAGTTTGATCCATGATAGGAATTGTCCATTTATTTCTTTCATAAATTCATAAAACGGTCTAACAAAATTTTCTTGCTTAATGGCTCAATATTCTGAAGTCCTGGTCTGATTTGATGTATATATGTTTAGGTAAATTTATATTTTTTAGTTGATTAGTGCTTATCCTAAAAGTAAATACTGTAGAAATTAATGATTAATAAATTAATAAATTTTATGGGTTTTAATTGGACAGGTTCACAATATAATACAAATCATAAGATAATAAACTTTTTAAAATGCCTATATAAGAATATATAATCCCATTAAAATTATAATAATTTTTATATACACTGTTTATATAAATACACAAACAAAACACTGCATTGTTTTTTATATATTCATAATAAAGCCTATCTCTATATTTTTCTTAACAATTCATTATATTTTGATAATATTCAGTAAAAATATATTTAAAACTTAATTTGAACTCTGTGATAAATATTTTATAAAAATATATTTTTAAATAGAAAATTTATTTTTTATAAATCAATAACTCTATAAATTAATAAAATATTACAGTTTTAACATTATTAATTTATAAAAAAAATTACTGGACATATGTATTTATTTACCCTTATGGCATAAATGATAACAAGCAAAAATTGGCCAACAAAATTTTCTTGCTTAAAGACCCAATATTCTTAAGCCCATGTCAAATATATATATATATATATATATATATATATATATATATATAATGTTTACGAAAAGTTATAATTTTTTTATTGCTTGGTACTTATCAAAAAATGTAAATACATTATACATGAATAACATAAAAAAAAAACTCGATAACTCGCGAACCTCAGAACCCTAGTGCGGCGGAAGTTTCCCCTGACGTCGGTGACCTTAAGCGGTGTCAGAGGTCTCTCTACTCTCTCTCTATCTTGTTTTCTCTTTTCTCTCTCTTCACTACTCTATTTCCGACGAGATGCTCACGGTTCTGGTGAAGTTTGGAAGTTTTGGTGACAACTCCGACCATAGTGGAGTGAGATCTAGTCGACTGAAGACAGAGCTGGAGCAGTGGTGAGTCAGACGAAGAGTAGGTTACGGGAAGAGTCGACTTTTAGGGTTAGTTGTCGGATTCTTGACAAGCCGTTTTACTTTGGTCTCGTTGAGTCCCAACATCGAGATGGTGGCATGTGGCGGTTGCCTATCACTCTGTTTTTGCAGATCTGGAAGCTGGATCTGGTAACCGGCTTGTGGTTCAGATCCGTAAGGAAAGGGGCACGTATGGTGATGTATGAAGCAGACTCGGAGTGTGGGTGGTTCCTCATATCTTCTCGACCAAATGAGCTTCATATGTTTTCTCTAGAGGCATACCAGAGTGCATGCACCAGATGTATGATCAACGGATGTGTGTTCAATGGACAATCTCTCGTGATATGTGCACTTATTCTTCTGAATGTTGAAAATCGTCTATGGTTTGGTCAGAACAAGGAAGGGAAGTGCATCACTTTGATTAAGAAAAGCCTCGACATTGGCGTGAAGACATTATGTTGGTAAAAGTTTTTTTCTCCGGTCTCGGAAGTGGACCATGACAGGTCTTCTGCTTTTCCAAGTGGTCAACATAAGTGTACTAAGACTCAGTTGTATTTATGGTTAGAGGCATGGCATTCACAGTACCGACTATTGATAGATTTGGTAGTCGTGCTCCTTTTTCTGCTTTATGGGTTTCGTCTTACCGTTGGATGGTGGCATGGTCCCAACCCGTCTTTTACATATTCAAAACGCTGTCTCGAACTCCCAGCTTTCCGAGTGGAATATGCACCTTTTGGGAGTAGTAAAAACTTACAAGACTAATTCTTTTGACCTATCGTTTCTAGCTGCTATGGGTTGTAATCAAAATTCTTACTCTAGTTTTTTTAGGAGTTAAAGTCATGTTTTGTAATCTGCCTTGTAATGGTAGAATTAGATAGTTTAAGAGACGGGTCATCTCGGATCTTTGGATGAATTCGGTTTTGCAGTACTGAAAAATGCAGCAATGTACTATAAATTGCGCTGGATCCGAGTGAGTCATCACGTAATTGTGTCCGGAGTGTTGCTAAGATGCATTGTTGTATATGTGGTAAAACTTGGTAATGTCAAATGTTTATACCAATTTATGGGTGAAATGAAAAAGTGTTGTTGAGCAAAAAAAAATACATTATACATGGATATTTATTTAGCCTTATGGCATAAACTATGAAAAGCAAAAACATTCTCTATACTCCTTTTCTTATTCTAAAGACCCAAAAATATACAAATTAATGAATTATCATAATTTCTTATGCGCCATAACTATCACATTTTTTGAAAAAGGATTCACGACAATGAACATTCAAGCGACGTTCGTACAAGTGTGTTGCTTTGGTTCAAATTCAAAGGATAATGCTGAGAAATTATATTAATAATACGTTGAATTCACCAGGTTCTGTTGTACCAATAAAGAAATAGAATCGTATTGCCATTGGCATTATATATTATTACATATACTAACATAGGTTCTGTTATTATCCAACCGTTGGAGATTTTAATTTTAAAGAAAAAACAGCAAATACGGCAGAACAATAAGACAGTAGATGTGATTTGTTGATAATGCCGTAGGTGCACATTAGCATTTAAAAAAAAAAAAAGTGCACATTAGCATTAGCCTCCCTTCTTCATCCTGAAAACGCCACGCCTATGATTAATTGACGTGTCGTCGGGATAAAGTCAAAACATTTTAGAAAATGAGTACTCTAGTCTCTCAAACTCACTTCATTACCCATAATGTTTGAGAAAATTGATAAAATAAAACATATCCAACTTGAATTTGCCCTAATAGTTTTTATTGACTAGAAGTTGGGAAAGTAGGATTTAGATTAATGTTAATACTAAACTAACATTAGAAAAACGAATTAAGAATTAAATAAAAAAGAAAAAATATTTTTTAAAAAATATTACAAAATAAAACATGCAAAACCTTTAACACAAAAAACCTTTTAATTCTTCTATTTTTGTTATTATAATGTTACTTAGACCCCATAATTCTTTTGTTTTATTAACAATCCATGTGGGATTAGATCTTACATATGTGAGAATATTTTTTTTTGAAACTGCTTTTATATCATTTCAAATATATACTACTCCCTGCGTTTCATATTATTTGTCGTTCTAGGTTTATTCACACATATTAAGAAAATATATGATTTTGTATATTTCCAAAATAAAAACACAATACCTATACACTTAACCATATTTCAACCAATAGAAAAATAAAAACACAATTACCTATGAATCTTATTAATGAATTTTGCATTGAAACTCTAAAACGACATTTATTTTGAAACGAATTTTTTTCCCTACAACGACAAATAATATGAAACGGAGGGAGTATTATATTTAAAATATGTCAACAAACCATGCCACAACACAATTTAAATGTAATAGTAAATCATAATAAATTCTTAGAACATAACTTTAGCAATATTAAGTTCAAAATTTGGTTTGGTTTCAAATTTTCAATTGATTTTTTATATATGAATGATAGTATCCAAAGTAAAACATGATATATCATGCATAATTTGATTTAGTCAGATATGATTTTTATTTTATAAATATTGCGGGTTGATTCAGATTTGAATTTGGTTAATGAAATCTTTCAAACTATATAAGTATATAATTTGCTTTTTTTTAGTGTATATTTTGATTGAAACAAAATATTCAAACGCTCTGTTTCTTCAATATCATTCTCGCTATCACTATTATTTTTTAAAAAATGTAGGGACAGTTTCCTTAAATAATTTATGTTCAGGGACCTTATTTTAAAAAACGTCGCCGGAAAAAAACACAATTCGATCGAGATTCAATAAATCGAAAAGGGGAGAGAGAGAGAGAGAGAGAGAGAGAGAGAGAGAGAGAGAGAGGAAGATCGGTGATGACGATGGACAGAGAGAAGGAGAGGGAACTAGAGCTGGAGAGTGCAATGTACACCAACTGCTTACTCTTAGGTTTGGATCCGAACGTGATCGGACTCGGATCCTCCAACGGCACGCCTCGGGTCGGGTTATTCCGCCATTCCAACCCGAAGCTCGGAGAACAGCTTCTCTACTTCATCCTCTCTTCTCTCCGAGGACCTGCTCAGTCTTCAAAGGTACGGGGTACTATTCCTCCCCAATTCGGTTTCGGAATCACTCTGTATGATTTTGTGTGTTTGTCTCACAGGATTTCGATAAGGTCTGGCCAATCTTCGATTCGGCTCAATCTCGCGATTTCCGCAAGGTAAATAGGTTGAGAACTATGAACACTGAGGATTTGCTTGCTGAATCCATAGTTTCTTGACGGTAGAATGATTCGAATGAAGGTTGTTCAAGGGATTATAAGCGAGCTTGAATCACAAGGGGCATTACCAAGGAGTAACTCTAGAGTTTCATCACTTGCCACTTGCTGTGGACCAAGGTTGCTGCTTCTCATGTGAATGTTCATTAGGAAGCAACGAGTTTGTCATTTTTGCTACCTATTCTGTTTTGATTGCAGGTTTGTGGAGCTCTTATGGCAACTTTCACTGCATGCGTTACGAGAAGTTCATAGAAGGACATTTCCTGCTGATGTGGCTTCCAATCCTCTGCCTTCTTCTCTAACTGACGTATCCTTCTCACATGCAGCTACTTTGCTTCCTGTCACCAAGGTAGTATCCATTTTGTTTCTCTTCAACATTGTCTATGTAATGAACATTCAAATGCTCGTTTCTATGTTTGCAGGCCCGGATAGTGGTTGAGCGCCGTCGTTTCCTTAAAGACGCAGAAACTGCGGTACAAAGACAGGCCATGTGGTCTAGTTTAGCCCATGAGATGACTGCAGAGTTCCGTGGTCTCTGTGCCGAAGAGGTATGTTCTTCTTTTGTGGTTGGTACGCACTGATTTGTTTTGTCTGATTATTTCAGGCTCCTCTTGAAGCATTCATTTTCTGTTTCGTTGGCAACAGGCTTACCTGCAGCAGGAACTAGAAAAACTTAACGATTTAAGAAACAAAGTAAAGCAGGAAGGAGAAGTGTGGGATGACCTTGTGTCTAGCTCCAGCCAAAATTCCCATCTAGTTTCAAAGTCCACTCGGTTATGGGATTCTATAATGGCTCGTAAAGGTAAAGTTTTATGCTTTTCTTTTCATTCTTCTGAGTTAAATACAGAAAAATTTAGAATTATGCAGGAGGCTTATATAGTTTGATTTTTTTTTTCTTTTACTATCTTCAGGTCAGCATGAAGTTCTTGCATCAGGTCCCATTGAGGATTTGATAGCTCACAGGGAGCATAGGTAACTGGCCTCTTATAACACACACGGTTTGAATTTTACTTCCCAATACACTGACGTCTGGGTTACCTTTGGTGTATAGATACCGAATTTCAGGATCAGCCCTACTTGCAGCGATGGATAAGAGTTCTCAAGTTCCTCGTTCAGAATTACTCTCTTCCCATTCAGATGATTCAGCTCTGTCGCTTGCAGATGACAAAGAACTAAGTGATGGATCGTACGCAAACATGCATGATCAGCACTCACTAGGAGATAGTTTCGAAACCAACTCACAAGCAAGCGATGAAACACTTTCTCGAGTAGATGACAGAGGTGGAAGAATCAACCAGACAGTTGATGTGGCGGAAATCATAAGGCGCTGGACACACGCATTGCAGCGTATTCATAAACAGTCTCTTCAGTTGGTATGTCTTCTCATACGCTTTTTTTCTGTGAGGATTTCAGTACCATGGATTTGTTACTTATTTTTCATCGCTACATGATTAGGCTAAAGCAAATGATGGAGATGGGCCAGATATTTTGCGGACTGCAAATGATGGTGGTACAAGTGGGCATGTTGAATCATTGGCTGCAACTTTGACTGAACATCAACAACATTTAGCTAGCTTTCAGGTATAGTGTGTTGCTTGTTTGTTGCCCTAGGTAGAAATTGCATTTGGCCAACTGTGGAAGTCGAATGCAAAACGTAGAAAGTAAGGATCTCTTGGAGTATTTATATTTTTATCACCGTACTGTTTATTGGATCTCTTGGAGCATGCCTACAAAAACTTTTTTTTATGCATGTAGCTCATACTTCACTGGTTAAATCTCTACTGTGTTCTCACTGCTGGTGGCACACTATATGCAGGTACTCATCAACCAATTAAAGGAAGTTTCTCCAGCCATACAGAAATCCATATTAGAATGTACTGAGAAGGTTAATAATCTTCCCCCAACCTTACCTCCATCTACGAAAAGTAACGGGCAAGCAGCTTCACTTCTACAATCTCAGGGGAGTGGGAGAATTACGGTAACAGTTTGATGAGTTAACCTTTATTCTCTTCCGATTCATATTTGAAAGAGACGCTCATGTACCTTTCCCCCCCTTGTAATACAGGAAGGTGTATCAAATGATGTTGCTGAGCTTACCTCGACGATGTCTAATGTTCAGCTCGAGAAGGTCTCAGCCAGTCCTACGTTAAAGCTTCCACAATTATTTAGCTCCACTCCTACTTCTTCTGGTAAAGGTGGAAATGGACAAAAGCGACACCCAATGGCTTCTGAAGTCAACAAAATGGAAAGCTTGTCCGAGAAGAACACTACTGACCAACCACTGTCACAAACTCGAGCAGACAACTTGCCGACTGGTTTGTTGCATAATTACTCTCTCTTTCTCAACTAAAACGAAACTTGTATAGGATATGAAAAAGGGGGCTTTCTTGAACTGTGTGATATGCCAATATCATTCACACAGAGACCTTTGTCTCACAACTCTAATTTTGGTTTCAGATACCAACAGTTCTTTCGTCCAGAACCTGAAGAAATCTGTAAGGGAAGCTGCTCTATTGATCCCATCTTCAGCAGGATCATCACGGGACAGTCAATCCGATGAAGGCTCCGAGCATTACTTCGTACCTCTTTCAGGAGCAGGATTTCCCCGATTTCCAACAGAAACCAGAGGCCTGCCTCACAGAGGATCGAGGTTACTTACCTCGCTGAGCGAGCCTTCCTTTCTTGAACGCAATGTTCCCCATAGCCTAGCGCCAAGCAAGTACAGTGATATACCTGACACGTTTGATGACCTGGATTCGTTCAAAGATTACGATAACGGGAACGGGTTTCTCTCAGTTGCTGGATCAAACAGTGTAGCTTCTGATGCACAACAATCGTTTTACGACGTTGAAGATCAAGTGTTTTCCCCACCATTACTAATGGACTCGTCCCTGTTATCAGATACTTACGAAGACTTGTTAGGTACGTTCATTATATCCACTTTGGTTTCTACATGACATTAGTCACATTGTGTATGTTGAAGTGTACTCTTATAATACTAGAACACACTAAGAAATGAAACCGTTCTGTATATATTCTGTAAACTGATGCGTAGATCGTAATACTACAAGCATCTAGGGTCTAATCGTTTTACTTTTGCAGCTCCTTTGTCAGAAACCGAAGCGGCCTTAATGGAGCATTAGGATGAAGAAGCCCTGAATCAGACAAAGAAGATGACACTTGTGTTTCTTCAACGATTGGTCTGTAATCATTACCAGTTGACAAAGGTGTTTCTTAATTTATCCTGGGTTTGTTGGTAATGGGTTTTCATCTTTGATGAATGAATGGATGAATGATCTGACTTTGCGTGTGTAGAGAACCTCTAGCTCAAATAGAAGCATCGCTCTCTAGTGTTTGGTTTCCCTGATAAATACAGATTGATTTTTTTTTATTTAAACTTTTAGATGTAAAGGAAATAGTTAAGAAGAGTTTGATCTGATTGACCAAAAAAAAAAAAAAAGAGTTTGATCTGTGTTATTATTATTATTTTTTTCGTCTATTGATAACTAAATATTTAAAAAAAAATTCCATCGCTGGGAGTAGAACCCGGATGTCAAACAATTAAGATTGAAATTAACCGGTGCGCTACAACAGATTAACTTAATATATGAATAATAAAATTTACTTTATTTACTACATAATCTAATTACTTAAATTAACGATCATATCTCTCGATTGTGTGCTACGACCAACGTACACCTGTTAAGGTCGACATTTCTCTACTTACAAACGATTATGATTACGATACGGGAACGGGTTTCTCTTAATTCCACATTTACTTATGGACTCGTCTCTATTATCAGATACCCAACTTGTTACTTCTAAGTACATTCATTATCCTCATTGGTCTCACGTTAGGTTTATAAGCGTATTCTAATCAACTAAATACAATAACACATTAAGAAAAAGCCGGTTACTATATATAAATTAGATCGTTCTTCAAAACTTTTCCTAAGTTATACGTAGATTTACATTATGTAAAATGTAGTTATAGTGAACCATGTCGTAATTTTTAGATTGAGATTTTATTTGTGTGGCGTTTCCTATGAACTGGATTCTAAATCCAAATCATAGCAGAAAAGAAAACATAAGTCCAATGGAGTTTGTTTTATTCACCAAATAAGATAAACAACAAAATGAAACTTTGATAAAAAAAAAAAAGAAGAATACTGAAAGTCAAGAGAACAATCTCATAGAAACTGAACCAAATAAAAAAAAAACGCTGAATGCAGTGATGATGAACTCAGTGGTTGAGACCAAGAACAAGAGCAACGGCAGCAAAAGCCAATCCGGTGAACATGTTGGTGGTTGGAACGACAGCTGAGCTAGTTACCGGTCCCGGTGCCGGAGCCGGGCTGTGAACATGACCTTCGTGGCCGGAGACGGCTGCGATCGTAGCCAATAGACAAAATACTGCGATCTGAACAACCATCTTCTTCATCATCTTCTTCGTAAAAAGAATTGTGTTTTGCTTTGGTTTGAACTTTGAATGAATGAGAAAATATTTGTTGCTGTTTGTTGAGTAATTTGCGAGGTTTGTTTATATAGAGAGTGGAAACTATTGATTTAAGATAGGAATATTGAAATATACGTCCACTCCCTCTGTTTCATAATAAGTGTCGTTTTAGTTTTTTGCACACAGATTAAGAAAACATTTAATTTTGCATATTTTCTATAAAAAACATCATTACCCATACACTTAATCATATTTCAACCAATAGAAAATTAAACTGGAAAATAAAATCAATAAATTATGTATTGAAATCCTAAAACGACACTTATTTTGTAACGAAATTTTTTCTCTAAAACGACACTCTTTGCGAAACGGAGAGAGTATTAAATAAGATTTTTTTATTATTATTTTGAGACCAAAATTGAAGATCTGTATCTCTTTAAAAAAAATTGGCCGGCTTTCATTGATCAAGACAGCTAATCAGGATTATAATTGATCCTGTATTTCACGTTCCCATAAGCGGCCAATAATTTGGATTTAAAAATAAAAGAGAAAGAGAAAGGGGTGAAAAGATCTTGCAAAATTAGAAAGTTTTTGAAATAGAATTATTGTTTCTAATCTTTATCATCAAGTAAATTAACGTTTATTGCCTCTTTTAGTTAGCCAATGAAGGGGTGCACAAAAAAAAGTTAGCCAATGAAGGGTAATATAACTGTATTAGCTTCATAAAATAATATTTAATTATGATTATCATTGGTTCACAGAATTGTTAGTTGTGTTTAATTTAATATGAGTGTAAGAAACAGACGTGGAGACAATTCGTTATGTATTGTTAAAAATTGATAGGAAAAGGGTACATGCGTATATATTAAAATATAATATAAGCTCTTATTTTTCCTAATGGTTGATAACAAAAAGAAAATCATATTAAAGAGTGAGTAAAGATCTAAACCCGTTACTTTGCTTATAATTCTGAAGAGAATCACGTCAGTTACGGTCCTTACGGATGTGCCGCAGTAAACGCTGATGAATTACTCCGAAATATAATTTGTGGCAAATAAAAAATACCGGTAATATTTGGGAAAATAATCAAGTATTAAAACCTGTATAATATTTTAACCCGAAAAACTGTAATATTGATGGTGATTGGTAAAAGCTGTGAGCACTAAATCTAAAGCAATCAAGCTTTATTAACAACATTTTTATGTCTACTGCAATTTAGAAAATGAATGTCTGTGAGAGTGCTTTAGAAAGCCAAATGTCTACAGCTCAATTTTCTTAGCCGTCCAAAAAAAAGTATAACATTTCCTTTAAGTTTTACAGGAAGAATAGGATAAATAATAAACCTATCGCATGAACTACTTTGATTACGGACTAGCTTTTACTTTAAGCATGAACCTATGGGATGAACTATTTTGTTTAATTGATATTAATTAATTCATTCACTAAATAATATTTTGTGCACTATCTTATTATATTGTTCTACTTTGTCCATTATTAATTATTAAGTTGTTTTTATATATTTAATGGAGAAATTTCACGTTTACCACATTATTGGTATTATTGTTCATATTTATCTTCATTAAAAGAATATTTTCAAAAATGTTTTCTTCATTAAAAAGGTAAAAAATATTATATTATTATTTTATAAATATATAAATATAAATAATTATTTATATATTTATTAAAATCCAAAACTTCACGTTCTAAAACATAAACCTCAACTCTAAACTCCTAAATCTAAATTAGTTAACTGTAGAATTATAAGTGTCTATTTATCTCTTTAAAAGTGAAAATAAATGTGATAAACATAAACATGAAAAGTAGTATTAAGAATATGATAATTTTGACAATTTCTTAAGTTTAATATGTTTGTGTATTCCACAAGGTCTTCATTTGATGCAGAAGAAGGATGTCATTGATCTCCTTGCTCAGACCAATATGCTACATGCCAAACCAGTTGCCACACCATTACCGACCTCACCCAAGCTTACTCTTAGCTCTGGGACTCCCTTATCAGAACCTCATGAGTATATGCCTGTCGTGGGCAGTCTTCAATACCTTGCTTTAACTAGACCAGATATCTCCTATGCAGTAATCGTCTATCTCAGTTCATGCATAAGCCTACAACAGACCACTGGCAAGCCGTGAAGAGAGTAGTGCGCTACCTGTCAGGAACACTGGCTATGGTATTTTTCTTCAGAAATAATCAAAGCCGACTCTACATGCCTTCTCTGACGCGAACTGAACTGACGTTTCAGATGACTATGTCTCCACCAATGCTTATATGATTTATCTTGGTAGTTAACGTATCTCATGGACATCCAAAAAAACAACAAGGAGTCGCTCGTTCATCAATTGAAGCTGAGTATAGATCAGTTATGAATACTGCTGCTGAAGTACATTGGATGTTCTCTCTGCTTTCAGAACTTGGTGTCTCTGTTCATACCACTCCAACAGTTTACGGTGATAACTTTGGTGCTACATATCTCTGTGCCAATCCTGTTTTTCATTCAAGGATGAAAGATATCGCCATTGATTATCACTTTGTTCATGGTCAGATACAGAGCCAGCAGCACCGTGTTTCTCATGTTCCCACTACAGATCAACTCGCTGATGGCCTCACCAAGCCTCTTCCTCGGTTTCTCTCCTTGTGTCAATTTACATTTGGGTCGATGATGTTCTTGTCCTAATTGTATAACTCCTTTGTGATGTAGGCTTTTGATGGGAAACACAAAGGCTCATCAATGTCAAAACTCCCAAAATAAGATTCATTTCAACAAATTATGAGAAGAAACATTTCTCATTTCTATTAGTAATGTGAAGACTGACACTAGCTATGTTTGTTCTTTCAGAGAAAGACATAAGAAACCGAACAAACCGTTTCTATGTCTACCCTGAGATGGTCAGGGAAACAGAAGGGCCAACCAAAACACAGGGGAGAGGGAATCTCTGAGGACAAAGATAGACTCTTCTCTGTTGGATTCAAAGTTTATAGAAAGATTTGTCCTCAGGATTCAAGTATGGTAAAAGAAAAGAGTCTTTGAGTGTATAGTAGGCTGTAGCTAAATATGTTTGTTTGTGATGTTCATTGGGATGTTATTGCAGGATATAATTTGAGAGTTGTTGAGTAAAATTCTTCACCTTTACAGAAATTATTATAACTACAAATCATAGTTTTTGATTTAAATAATAAATCACATTTACATAGATAATAATCATTCAACCCCAAAGTTATTAAAACAATTTACAAAGCAAAAGGAAATACAATTATTTGGGGGGGAATAAATCAAAAGGATCAATTAAGTCATCATTTCTTCAACCAAACACCATCCTTCTTCATCAAATTCTTCCACATGATCCATCATCATCACCATCATCCCCACATCACAAAAACTCATCCTTCCATCATCATCATCATCATCAAGAGACCCGTCTTCTTCCTTTTCAACATCATCGTCATCACTCTGTATATCCACAATTTCCTCTACAACACTTCCTATGTATTTCTCTTCTTCTTCATCATCAGATTCATAATCATGATCATAACCATAATCATCAGACATAAGATCAAGGAGTCCAGTAGCCGAGAACCCGGAAAGCTTCAAACCGGGTCTGTGCCCACCAGAGGCAACCTGCCAAGTCAGCATATTGTAGGTGACATCATTTAATCTCACCTTGGAAGAGCCTTTACTTTTGACTTTGGACTTGGTGATGGGATGCATATGGCACTCAAGGCACCTTGCCTGGTCACATTTTCCGGTGAACTTGGAGTGATTTGTCGGCTTAGATGACACTTTGGTGAATAACCCGGCGGTGGGACGACAGGTCAAAGGGTTGACCAACTTGGCTTCCGGTCTTGGATTCAGCGACGGAGGCAGGATCCTGTAGGTTCTAACCATACCGTGTTGTTTGCCTTCACGCTTCATCTCAGAGGTTGATTAATGAGACCTTTTACTACACAAAGAAGAAGAAGAATGAAAGATGTGAAAATGATAAAAAAGTTGCTTGAAGGATATAATAAGAAGAAGTGCTTAGGAATATGCTTGCGGGACACGGAATACTCTAAAAAGTCAAAAAGATAATACCCCAAAAAGTGTAACTTGTGGACCAGATCAAATTGAGTTGTGTAGATAACTTCCACTATTCAATTATTGGAGACTTGTTATTCTTGCAGAAGAGGTATATATATAGTAAAACTTTTAATAATGAGTGATCCAATAAATTAATAATGGGACAATAAAATTCTATAGGATAATACAGTATAGATGATTATCTAGGACAAGAAACTAAGAAAGATTCTGCCAAACTTAATTGATAGATAAAAAAAGTCGATATAGAAAAATCAATGGCGCAAATTCATCAGCCAATACACATTAATCTTGTCCTTAAATGTTTGATGGACAGTAACATTTGTCTTGCACTCAAGATTGACCAGTGTTACATATTCGTTGTTTCTAAGATAATATATTGGTATTACTTAAAAATAATAAGACAACAACATGTGAGAAACTAGGAGTTCTTTTACTTTTGTACAAAAGGGAAGGCTGTAGAGCTAAGAAGGGTTCTGACTTTGTTTCTAAACATGCTCATGGGAAGGATCTTCTATGAGAGGTTCGTTGGATTCCTGGCCAGTTTCCAGAGATTTTGAGGATTTCTTCTCAGGGTACAACACATAGTGTTGAAACATGAAGAGGATATCGAAAAATATTGAGATCTGCACAAAAAAGATATGAGAGAGTTATAACAAGAGGAAGAATTGAAAAAAGAAGAAGGTTCTGAATGGATTTTCTTACGAGTGATAGAAGAGTCTTTCCAATGTTGCCATAGAAATTCACCCATGAATCTAAACGAAATAACAAAGAAGAAGATAATGTTAGTTTTTGTGTAGCAAAAAAAAAAAAAAGCGAATGATGTGGAATGTGATGGAGGAGAAGATTGTTACTTTGGTCGATAGACTGAATAACCATCTGCAGATAATTAGCGAGTCCTCCACCAAAATCAAGAAGAATGTTCCCAATGCTCCACCCGACGGTGCTCTTCCTAGTGAAGTTCATCTTCGCCTGTGAAGAAACAGAAGAATGAATATGAGTATTAATGAAGAATGAAATATTAAGTTTGAGGAGTTGTTTCTAACCTGTGGAATGTACTTGACGCATGTCATGCCAACCTGAATCGAGCTATACAACAATAAACATTATCATCAAAGAAAGTGTCAGATTAGAATTAAAAGAGAGAGAGAGAAAGAGGTTACTTGAAGATGGTAATGAGCCAGAGCCAAGAGTGTGAAGGTAAAGCAATGAAGAAACAGACAGCTGCAAAAGCCCAGACAAGAACCACAAGACCAGTAGCAAATCTGGATACTTTTTGAGGTCCACGCTGAGAGTCACATAGAAACAACCATCAGAGGCAGAGAAACAAAGCATAAAAAAGGGAGAAAACAAAGTAAACTCACTTCATAGATAAAGATCTGGAAGAGTGTAAGAGCGGTCATTACAACAGCATGGATTGAGAAGGCAACATCATTGGCAGCCACAGGTATCATCTGCAAATTAAGAGAGAAAAAAATGATTTAACTCTAAAGGAAGAAACTTTATTGAAAGAAAAGGTGTACTACCTCTTGATCGCCATAAGTGTCAAAGTACTGCTTTTGAATGATGGGGCTGAAGTAGAGGCAAACGTTGTAGATCATATACGACGAGTGCTTCGTCAAATTCAATAGCACGAAGTCGAAGTTCAATCCAACAACACTTTGAATCCCCAAAGACAAAACCCAATTTCAATTTCAATTTCAATTTCAATTTCAAAAACGAACAAATCACGAGGAGGAGATTATTAGGGTTACCTTTTCCTGCGGAAATTCAGAATCAGCTGAGGATAGAAGCTAATGGACCAAGACGCAAACGCGATCCATCCTACGATCTCGTAGGAGATTTCAAGCGGAATCGAATTCCACGACGCCATACTATCTCCGTCTCTCTTGATCGATTACGAATCAATCGTTTTGACTTTTTGATTCTAAATTTGTTCTAGGGAGTTGATGAGGGAGGGAAATTGGGAAATGGAATAATAGTATGAGAGAAGAAAAATTATGGGGTCTCCTCTTATGATGACGTGTCATGATTTTGGAGACTCTCTACACATTAAAGATACCACGATCGTTGGCGTGATGGGTTAGAAGAACAGGTGATGATGATTATCTTCTGAACCTGACGGCTTTCACGGCTATGTTCGATGGCGGCTGGCCCGAACAACTACGTCTCTCTCCTTAACCCATACTACTACAGTACACATAAATTTATTGTATTTCCAATATTATAAATTAAAAATAAACAATATTTTATAATTTTCATTTTATTATGTTTGCAGAAGTTTATATTTTAAATTATGAATATAAACTGAAGTCGTATTTTAAAATGTAAATTTTTTATTTATTTTTTTGAGAATGGGCATACAAGTATACTCATAACAACTAGCACATAAATATAATATACTCTTTTAATTTTACGGAGTATTATTTTCATCCCCGACTCTATTATGTTTCTATTTTATTTTTATTTTTATATATAAAAGTTACAGAATTTTGGTTTTCTGTGATCTTTGCGTATGAAATGCCTTACTTTAATATTCATAAGTAGACACGGTTTTGTTATTTGGGTCTTGGTTCTAGTTTTTTTTTTGAAAAAAGAACTTTTCTGTTTGTGATGTATTTATAATCATTTTCTTTATGAAATATTCTACGTTTATACTTTTATCTCTTTTTCTTCATAAATTTATTTTCTAGATTTTTTATATTTTCATTTGTATAGTTTTTTTTCAAAGATGTTGCTCCATCAAAATTATGTTGTCATTCATGTATCGTATTTAGTTTCATTTATATTTTTCCAATTCTTTTCACTGCATATTTTTGTTTGATCTAATATAAAATATCATATGGTTTAGAAGAAACACATTGAAATAACTTATATACATCATTTTCACGAACGTATAATCTAATGTAGTAACCGATATAGAGTCGTGGTTTTAAAATACCCAAGTGATTTACAAGATTTGAGAACAAAATGTCCTAGCCAAAACAAGAGTTGATAAAAACAAAAGCTTGTTTGATTAATATAGTGAATGAAATGTATATCTTATGTTATACCAAATAATAAGATATCTCTCTTATGATTTGAATTGAATCTTATTTGGTAGACTCAACCATGATACTTTAAGTAAAATGATCTACTAAACTTATCAAAAACAAAAGATAATTAAAAAGAAACTAAAAGGTTGTCCAAAAAAAAAATTAAAAAAAAAATAAAGAACATCAGTAAAACTTGAATCTCACACTAATCATAATCACATGTTGCTAGAAGCATAGCAAATATTTTATCAACTGTTTTGCTCTATTGTTTATGTTGGGAAAGATTGATTGATGAATTACACAACACAAATGTGTTTGTTAGTTTAGGGTAAACAAATGACGGCTAAAGATTTTGTTGCCTTTAAGTTATGATTATGCGGTAACAAACTACAAATTGATATTCTTGTTTTATATAATAAATAATGTTACTTTGTGTGTTTATATTTTGTTTTTCTAATTGTTACATCATTTAGTTTATATTGTTTAAATTTGTTTACATATTTGTATTCAGTAATATAATATTAATTTTATCTTTTTCATTGATGAGCAATTTCATTGTTTATCTTTTGTTTTATATGAAAGTGACACAATTTTAGTTTTATGTGGTTTATTTGTACATGAGAACATCAGCTTAAATAGATCAGGTTAACAGTTTTTGACAATCTATTTTTTAATGATTTTGGGCAATATTTATAATATTTTTCTTTGGTGTCTTGATTAATACATTTTTTATTCTTTATTTGTGACATGAAATGTTTTCTTCATAGTTTAACTAGTGACAACTCAGTTTTGTTATCATTCATATATCCTATTTATTTTCATTTTCTATTCTTTTCACCTGGATCTTTTGTTCAATAAAGATCATAATTTGTCTCTATAATTAACTCATAATTTTCATCTTTTTGGAAGAAATTTATAATTCTTTTAATAGCTTTTACTAGTGAAATTAATTTGATCTCAAGTAGATGATTAGATTTCAAAGTTTTTTTATTTATTTATTTATTCTCTTATAGTAAAGTATTCGAGTTGTTCATTTATCTCTCTCTTATTGTTCTTGCAGATTTAGTTAGTTTGTGGAATCAAACTCTCTGGTGGTGGGCATCTGGCCTTTCCAAACACAATTAGATTCATCACTAAGAAAATAAAGATTCAATCAAATTAAAGTTTCATGTTCTTTTTCATAAGCATGGGCTTTTATCAACTATATGTTTTCAATTTTTTCGAGAATTTTCTGTTTTAAAGGAAAAATATGGTATCTAAACCACAAATAAATACCTTATCTTGAAACATCTAGTACACATGAAAAAAAAATAATAGAAAAAATCTTTTTAGTTGGTTCACTTTTGATTTTGAAAAAATTGAATCTAGAAAAAAAAGAACCAAATGACTATGTTGATCCAGATGTCGTTTCAGTTCCACTTTGTGGAATCCCAAATTTTAATATGCTAAATTGATGTTTCATGAATCAATTATGGTTTGGTAAATCGACAAGAATAGAATCATAGAGATCATATAGCTAAAAGATTTAGACTATCAAATTGTCGCAGAAACCTCTTGGCTTTACATGCTATTTATAGTAAGATAAATTATTCAGATTTGATGGATATGATCACAATCCAACAAAATCATTAGTTGATATTTGCTTCAAAGCTAACTTATTTTCGTCTATTTCATAAAAGCTTCGAAAGTTTTAGTGTTATCCGTATTCCAAAGAAGGAAAATGTTCATGTACATTCCTTGCAAATGAGACTAAGAACCGAGTTGTTATTTTTTTCAGGTCGAGATAGAGGTGGTTTTTAGATCAGCTTCCTATTGGATAGATTCTCATCTAGTTGACAAAAAAGGTTTATGTATCTTTTTAAGACATGTGGAATGTACTTGGTTCATGTAGTGAAGACCTTAGGCCATCATTATCTCAAATCTTTTAACTGGAGTTTTTAGCTTCAGATAAGAGACGGTTAAGATTAAGAAAATATAAGAATCGTCTCTTAAATAAGAGATATAAATATGTCTCTTAACCGAAAAATATTAAAAAAAATATCAAATCAAGAGTTAAGAACCTCGGTTAAGAGATCAAATATAATGATGCATTTTAATGGAGCTATAACAATATTATAAACATTATCATGATCAAAAGTGGCAGAGAAGAACAATCCACGAAAAGAATTGAACCACCATTTGGTTTGACTCGGTTTTGCTTTTGTTATCAAATACTCTGACCGGTTTAGGGCTTATGCGGCGCCGTTTCCTCGATCGACTTCTCTGATTCTCTGATCTAGAACCCTAACTAAGAGAGAGAGAGTTCCATTTTCGCCGGGTCAAACAAACCCACCGGAGAGGGAGGATCAAACCAATGGCGGCTATGTTAATCGGAAGAGCTTTCAAATCAGCTAGAGTCGTTGGTGCTCGATCATTCTGTACAGCATCTGCTGCTCGTCAACCCGATTCCGATGGTCAGTCATCGGAATCTTCTTCCTCGTCTTCGTTCACTTTCGACAAAGAAAACGAGAAACCCATCCTCGTGAAAGCTCCGAACGCTCGCCGGAACAACGATTCGGATTCGGTGACGATGCCGACGTCTTTTATGACGGGTTCGATCGTGGGGAAGAGATTCTACAAGAAGGTGACGACGAGAGAAGCAGACGATGGGAATGGATGGACTGTGATGCTCGATTACAGAACACTTAAAACCCCTTCGAAAAGACCTCTCAAGCTTCCTTCTTTGGCACTCGCTAAGGCCATTGCAGCTGAGTGGGAGTATCAGGTTTGTTCATTTCAAGTCTCTAGCTTCATAGATTCACTTCTCGGAGCTATTTATCTTGTGCTCTGGAGCTAATAATCAATAAATGGGTTTGATATGAATTAGCTAGAATCCTTGTAATTGGATCTGTTCAACCTAAAGCTGAGATCTTTCTGTTGTTAGTTTATGTCAGTGAACAACTATCCAGAGATTTTAGTGTTTGATCAAAACCTCCAATGTTTCTTTGGAGTCTCTAATGTTTGATCTGCTTCTGGGTTTTGCTATCTGAGTTCTAGGGTGCTCCTAGTGATCTGTAGGTTGGAATATTGGATTAGTAGAAGTGAAGTTGGTTCAGGAGATGTTAAAGCATTAGACTTGGCCTTTCTCTGCTCGTTTTCTTTTGTCATTCTACTTAATGTTTGTGCAGTGACTGACTTTGGTATCAAATCCAATGATCATGTGTAGCTAGCAGAAGGAATCAGACCATTCACTATGCCGCTGATGAAACTAGCATGTACTGCACTTGAAAGAGTTCCTCTTACACGCCCAAAGATTATTGAACATCTATTAAGAAAGTTACATCAAGATCTCGTGTTTTTCCGAGCGCCTGAAGATAATGATTTAACTAGTGACGTCCATGGTATAAACACTTTCGCTTCTACTCCACGAACTTGGAGTTTATAGACTTATGTCGCTTGTGTGCTTTTTGCAGAGGTTCAGGTGGAGAGGATTGATCCTCTACTTGAGTGGGTAGAATCAGAGTTTGGGATCAAACCCAAAGTGTACTCAAGCATATTTGGAGGAAAACAAGATGATAAGCTAGTGAAAGCAGTAGAAGATCTGCTCAAGAAGACTAATGAGGGTGAACTTGCAAGCATCGATGCGCTTGAAGCATCAGCTCACTCTGTAGTAATTGCTCTTGGCATCTACTGCGGGAAGTTGCAGATCGATGATGCAATCAAATTGATTAGACTTGAAGAAGATTTACAGGTTTGTTTCTTCACTCTCCTGCTAACATTCATAACCTTCTGCTTCTATGTATCTAATCTTTGTCCCACGTTTCATGCAGGTGGACAAATGGGGACTAGTTGAAGGTGGGCATGATATTGATATTGCTGATCTCAAAGTTCAAATCTCAGCGGCTACTGTGTTTCTTGCTCTATCCCGTCAAAACTGATCACAAGTCTCTTTTGCTCAAATACCTTTTCAGTTATTCCTAAAATAAAAGCTTCTCTCTGAGCTTATCTGTTTGTAGAATTGATGATTGTAAGGGTTTACAACAATACAAGAATGAATCTAAAGTCATAGTTTCTTGCACGTTTATTAGAATGAAAAAAACATTAGTGAATGAGATTCCAGTGGGGGCTGTGTGGTTTGAGTTAGTTAATTAACCAGATTTCTTATGTCTGCGTTCTGTCTCCCTGGCTCAATCCCTTGGAACAAGCACGAGCACTAGGTATGGGCATCTGTAACTGAATTCCAAATCAAAACTGGAAAACTTGAAATGATGCTTTTATCTTGTTTGAAAGTGGTTGAACTCGTGACAAATTTTATTAATAAGGTAAGATGAGAACTAGGTTGATCCATTTTGAAAAATGGATTATAAGTTAACAACTTATAATCTGATGTTTGACATTTTCTATTAGTCTTAGGCTTGTCAGAAAATAAAATAAGAACATCTTGAAATCCACAACTGATTTTAAGACAGGCCGCTTCATAGTTGAACTGGAATTCACTCCAGTTTGATACTCGCAATTGTTTCGAGTGGAGAACTTCTAATTTGTAAATTGCATAAGTTTTTGATCCGTGCAACTTTTGAGATGATTCAACTACGTTGAATTGAAAATCCATGTCAACTGGTTTAATACTCCTCTTACCTGTGGTTATAAAGAAAAATTTTCGTTTCAAAATAATTGTCGTTTTAGAGTTTCAATGCAAAATCATTAATAAGATTTTTTTTTTTTTTTTTATTAGTTGAAATATGGTTTGAAAATTTTCGATTAAAAAAAATTTTACATTGAAACTTTAAAACGACAATTATTTTGAAATGAAATTTTTTTCAAACAACGACAATTAAATCGGAAAAATATCAGTAAGGCTTAGCTTCGTCTCTGCCGTCATCACCACCGTTGAGCAAAGGCAAAATAATCCATCTTGACCGTTTATGAATACTGATTTAAGGCTAATCACAAACTAATGGATATGTTCTGAAACGCGCGCGCTGGCCTTGAGAAGTGTGTAAGAACAATCCGACACGTGGCAATATCTGAGATGATGAATTTATCGACTAACATAAACAATCAGTACACGTCCCGTTTCAATAAAAAAGACAAACAATACATGCCGTTTTCTCGTGAGCTGTTAAGTCTCAAGTTTCAACAATAAAAACAACGTACCCTATATTTAAACCTTAGAAAACGCTCATTGTTTCTGAATTGTTATTCTTTTTAACATTGATTAAATCCGCTATCAAACAAACAAAAACGTAATCAAAGCGTTTATTCAATAAAAGAGAATACCAAAAACAAAAGCCGAAGATAATCCCATTGTCTGAAGATCATCTCGTGTCCTAAACCTCACCTTTTACACAAATCTCTGAATGGCATCGGTAATATCTCTTATTGTACAAATTACATTTGAAAAATTATAAATCGCTATTCTTCAGATTTTTTTTCTTTTTTCTTTTTGGCATTGGTCTTGTTGAAATAGATTAGAAAATCAATAATTTATTTAAGAATATTTTTTTAAAAAAAACTTCAGAATAATCAACAAAGACAACAACAAGATCGACCATTACCAAAATTTGGAGAATGGGACGTGAATGATCCAGCATCAGCCGAAGGATTTACCGTTATATTTGCTAAAGCCCGAGACGACAAGAAGACAAACGCTAGTGGTCGTGCTCCGTCGCAACGCCGTGATAACAACAAAGGGCAAGACGAACCTACGGTAACATTCCTTCTAACAAAATTGTCAAAATTTAGGACTAAGATTTACACAAATAAAAATATTAGCCTTTATCCGTTACTTTTCAAGAAAAACGAGGACTTAAAATAAAAAAGGTTTTTGTAATCTTTTGCAGAAGAAGCGGTTCTGCTGTTTCTGAGGAACATGATCAAGAAAAGCCGAGTCAACAAAGAAGATTTGTAATATCGAATTGTTAGATCATCGAAACAGTTTCATATACACTGAATCTGTATTAAGTGTATCATTACAGAGCTAAGAAACAACTTGTCGTTTCCGATCTAATTCATGTTCACTTAGTACTACTTACACAATATCAACGTCTCTTAAGCCACGGTTTGGTGAATCTTGATCTGACCCATTGCTACTTGTCTTTTTCTTGAACGACTTCTGGCTAAAAATCCGAGATACGGTTTTCTTAACCGGTCTTGAACCGCCGGCTTCAAACCGGTTATGTTTCTTGTCTAGATCATTCGATAGTTTCTTGACTAGCTCCACAAAATGTCTTCTGAATGTTGGATATCTTGACACTGATTTGGTCAATCCTTGAAGCCTTTTAAAACCAAAACACACAAATGGTTAAACCAAAACACACATATTTTTTAATACCTGAAATCCTCCAAGGGCCAAGCATATAATATATACTAGGTAATATATATTATATGACCTCTGAGTTTTTTAATTGAAAAAAAAGCCTCAGTGTGAATGAAGTTTTTTACAATTGTACCTGCGAGCAAAGGCGTCAAGTTCAGCTTTTCTTAACTCGGTCAAAGGAAGAGGAGATTCAGAGGTTTTAAGTCTCTCTGAATCTCCAAACAGCAATACCAACTTGCCAAGATACTCTTCTTCTTCTTCAGATAGGTTAGCTGCTTCAATCTGGTCTTTAAGGATCAGAAACGGATTGAGAAACCAATCAAAGAAGGTATCTTTTGGTCGGTTCCTTGTTGTTATCTCTGTTCTACCGTCACCAAGTAACAAACCGGTGGAGTTGGATTTGATAGAGCGTAGAAGCTCGTGAAGAAGAGAATAAGCGGGTAAGCCAATGCTGATCACTTGACTGCCTTTGCTAGACTTAGCTTCCTCAATGTCCTTTGAGTTTATGATCCCTTTCGTTACCATAGTCTCTCCGTACTGCCTACATTCCACAAAGAGAGCTTCCAGAAGCTGCAAAAACCATACAAAGAAAAGATTTCAAGTTTTAGTAAAAAGACAATAACCAAACACGATGGTGTTAGAGAGGTTGCTGTGTACATCAAGTGGCTTAAGGTCAATCATTGGGTGGCCTCTGTTTGATCCTCCTCTTGATGGAGTTGTCTTGAAAGAGTTTGGTCTTGAAAGCCCACCTGTACCACCACCTTCCTCTTCTTTTCTTCTATACTTTGGCCTGTTAAAAAAAAACAAGTTTCTAGAGTCAAGAGAGACAAAGATTCGTATGTTTAGCAATTGGTGCAGAGAAACAAACCTGGGAAAGCAAGAACCTTCTGGCATGTCAAGAACATCATTGCTATACTCATCGTAAATAGAAACAGAAGCAACGACATAGCAGAGACCAAAGTAAAACGAAGATTCCTGTGTGTATCGAGACAAAGAAACAATCATAAAGACTCGCACACTTATTTCTCAAAATCAAGGTGAGGGGTGGTTCTTGATGATAACAAACCTGATATGAGACTACACCGGCATAAGCACCAAGGAAGACACTAGAGACCACAGATCCTAGAACGGCTCCAACAACACCTAAAGGCCAGAGTAAGATCACAAGGCCAGCGATAGGGACACACATTGTTTCCAAGAAAGGACCTTCACGTCCAATGAGATCATGAAACAAACGGCGCCACCCTTTAAACAACATGTAGGGGCTTTTAAACAAGGCTATGACTGAAATCATTGGGATGTCAACAAGAATTCCAAGAACCGCAGCTATCAAAGCGCCTGGAATTTGCAGTAACCTGAGAAATATATATATATATATATACATATTTTAAGTTACAAACTGCAATTTTACTGAGTTTTTTTTTGGTAAGAGTTGTGTATAGACCTTATTTCATAATAGTGACGATCATCGGCGCTAGATGTTCTAAGATCATCCATAAAGGAAAAGTAGGAGTGAAAGCAAACATCTCTGAAGTCGCAGACAACAGTGAAGCTGCCTTTAACAGTGCTCCAAGTTCCATCCTATAAACAAATGAGAATAGTAATCCATATGACATGAAAAAGGAAGAAGCGAGTAATGTGAATATGTGACTGAAGAAATGATTCACAAAAGCTCACATTTAGAAGAAGAAAATGAACTTACGTAAAAGCAATGGAAGAGCGGGTTAGACTTCCCTTCGCCAACAGCATCGAAAGTGGCAAAGATTGGGGAAAGAAAGCCATACAGAGCTCCTCCAAGGATACTTCCTGTGATGCTAACCACAAGCCAGAGAATGATGCCGAGAGGAATGCATAAACACAGAAAGAGCTTCAAGATTGGACCTAATTGTTTAGCACTGAAACCAAAAATAAAGATACACTTGTCAATATCTGAGTAGTAAGAAGGTAACAGTGATGTTTTAAGAGAGGAAGCTATACCTCGTTATGGAGTAGAGAGTCCAAAACCCATGAACAGGTAAAAGGCCTAAGATGATTGCAGAGTTTCCAATAGCCACAATGATGCATATAATGGGGCAGAAAACGATACCTAAGCAAACAGAGAATGAGTAGAAATGGATTTGGTTACAAAAAAATGGAACTTGATGGTACTGAAGAACACTAAACTGAGAAGCAGATGAAAGTAGAAATGCTAATTTTCACTAGGTTTGGAAGCAATTGGTAAATAAAATGAAAGAAAGCTACTCTTTAAATGTTCTCCTCAATTAAAGTTTGGAACTTTTCGGTACTGAAGAACCCTAAACTGGGTTAAACTGCTAACTTCAAGTACTTAATGAATGAATGGATGAAATTTACACTCTTGAGATTGACATAAACAGAATAAGCAGACAATCTTCAGGTCAACATCCATGAATGGACCACAAAATAAAACCCTGATCTCAGAAAGATTCAAAATTTGACTAAAAGGAAAGGACTGCAGCAACCATGTCGTAGGGATTGACTGAAAGTTGATACCTTTAAGAACACCCAGAAGAAGTAAGGCAGTGAAATAAGGAATGAAGAGTATGAATCTCCACAGAGATGACAAGACTCCCTTTGGAGGCTCCATTGAGTTACTCTTCAAAAATATTACCCAGAGGAAACGGTGGAGAATGAGACAAACTGTCACAGACACGACAAGAAGTAATCTTTTGTATCCGAGGATTTTAAGAACAAGACACGAAATAATCGAGAGATAGAGAGTGTGTGTTTTGTGTGTGTCACTAGTGAAGGTTAAGAAAAACCGTGTTCTCTACGAGTAAACCTTACCCAACAAAAAATTGAGAAAACAAATAATACAAATTGTAATACTTGTTTTGTCTCCTAATAATCCTTGTGTGTTTCTTCTGTTGATTGTTTTTTTAAAAACGAATTCATTTGCTAGCATAAATAATAATCTCCTCGTATATAATTCAGAGAAGCACACGAGAAAACGACAATGAACAAATGACACTTAAGCGACAGACAGTTCATGGAATCATACTATTATTGTTTTTCTTATTTATTATTATTCAGTTAAAGTATTTATCAGATAATATAAACCAAGGAAAAGGTAAGGTGTTCAGTTTTACAAATATTATGAACCACCTTTTTTCTTAACATCAAACCGAATATGACATCGAATAAATTTTCAATTTAAGTATTTAAATAGATTAAAGAATTCGTATTTTGAACAAACAGGTATGTAGAGTCTTTTCTATGATGTATACCTTTCATGTTTTTAATTAAAATACATAGAAAGAAGACTATTGTAACATTGTTGTTCAACAAATTGATTTGGTTTGATCTGTTTTAGCCAGTGGGGCAAATCTTTTGCAAATAAAATATATGCGTACGGTTGTCTTAAAACACCTCCACCGTTGAGACGTAGGTGGATTTCATCAATAAACCTTTTTAAAAATAAGCAAATAAAAAAAAAAGAGAGAACTCCATTAGATATCCAACAAATGTCACTTAGTAGATAAGCTTTTTAGAAAAACAATTATATAATCAAATAAACATTAAATCTACTTATTACAATTTCGCTTTGTATGTATTTGATTGATTTGTTTGAATCTAAAAATACAAATAGAACTAGATGATGTCCCGCACCATGTGCGGACTAATATATACTCAACTAAATTTAGTTTTAATATAAATTTTAATTTTAATTTTAATTATTTAATTAATTTGAAATATTAAATTAATCTGAATATATAATTTGACTTTTTTATTACAACGAAACTTAGATAATAATTTATTAATTGCAAAATCTTTTATTTCTTATGTAATCAAACCTTACATGTAAAAAAAATAATCATCATAATAACCTAACAAAATTTTATTAATATTTAAATAACATAAAAATATAAACCTACAAAATAAAACTATAATTATTAATTATAGGTAAAGCGTATGAAAAAAAAATCTTTCTACATCAAATAATAATATACTGATTGAACATCTTTTGTTCACTGATTCCTGTGAACATCAATTTAGTTAGATTTTATATAAATTTCCTATTCATAAGAGTCTACAGCAACATTTATTAACAAATTCTATAATAATTAAAAATATATTTCTATTTATAAAAAACTTATTAAATAAAATTAATAAATTATATATCTCTAGTAAAAGTTAGATTTTTGAATTATAACATCAAAAGATTGCATTTTTTGGAGACACAACTTTTGATAAGGTAAGTTAATGTTAATAGTTATCCTGAATATAATGAAAAATATTTATTGAATAATCACTAAAACTGTTTAAAAATAATAATTATTTATTCTAATTAAAACTAATGACTAAACTTAAAATCAAAGAAAATATGATGAATATGCTTAACACTAATAAAAATATGACAAATAATCAAAATAATAATATAACAATTTAATATTACTAAAGTAAATGTAATATAAACATATCTATAAAATTATTTCTAAAATTAATAATTATCATGAATATAATAAAAATATTTATTAAATAATTACAAAAATTATTATAAAACTAATTATTCAAAACTTATTAATTTAAATTAATGACAAGACTTAGAATCATGAAAAGTATGACACATAAGCTTCTATAAACTAATAAAATTTGATAAATAAGCAAAATAATATTTTACGATTTAATATTACTAAAATAAACGTAAGATTAGCATATTTATAAAATTATTGATAAAATTAATAATTATTTTGAATATAATGAAAAATATTTATTAATTAAAACTAATGACTTAAAATAAAATCATGGACTAATAATTCAAAAGATATTAATTAAAACTAAGGATTAAACTTAAAATCTTGGAAAATATGACACATAAGCTTCTAAAAATTAATAAAAACATGACAAATAAGAATAATAATATTATACGGCTTAATATTACTAATGTAAATATAAGATGAGCACATCTATAAAATTATTACTAAAATTAATAGTTATCCTGAATATAATGAAAAATATTTATTAAATAATCTCTAAAATTGTTTAAAATATAAAAATTCAAAATTTTATTAATTAAAACTAATGAATAAACTTAAAATCATGAATAATATGGCACATAAGTTTTTAAAAACTAATAAACATATGAAAAATAAGCTAAATAATATTATTCAATTTAATATTACTAAATTAAACATAAGATGAACTTATCTATATAATTATTTCTAAATTTAAGAATTATCTTGAATATAATAAAAAAAATTATTAAATAATAGTATAGATTTTTTAAAAAACTTATTAATTAAAACTATTGACTAAATTTAGAATCATGTAAAATATGACACATAAGCTTCTAAATAAAAATGACAAATAAGCAAAATAATATTATATGATTTAATATTTCTAAAGTAAACATAATATGAACATATCTATAAAATTATTGCTAAAATTAATAATTATCATGAATATAATGAAAAATATTTATTAAATAATCACTAAAATTATTTAAAAACTAACAATTCAAAACTTATCAATTGAAACTAATGACTAAACTTAAAATCATGGACTAATAATTTAAAAACTTAAAATCATGGAAAATATGATACATAATATTTCAAAATTAATAAAAATATGACAAATAAGCAAAATAACTTAAAACTATGGAGAACATGACCAGGGGCGGACGCAAGTGTTAACGTACGGGGGCATGTGCCCCCAACTAATTTTCTATTTTCCTTTAGTATGTAGTATAAATATATATAATGCCCCCATCAAAAAGTATTTATACAATGAGAAATTTAATTGTGCCCTCATCTAAATATAGTTCTAGATCCGCCCCTGAACATGACAACTAAGTCAAATCACTTCTTAAATAATAGTAAAATAATAGTATAGATTTGTTTTTCCAGTTCGCAACCGCCAGTTGCTATATATGGGGAGAATCTTTGTTCTCAAAATTTTACTAGAATAATCACCATAAAACTTATACGGTGAAGATTATAATCTCTGATACAAATACGAGTATACAAAATAGCTTTGACTAACCATTCTCGTTTTGCTGCGAAGTAATGAACGGAAGATCCTTAGCAGCAACCATACACCACACACTTTACTCGTGAACCTTTGATAGATACCAAAGCCTTTTCTAATGTATTTCCAGTTATGCTTCGTTAAAATATCGGCTAAGTCTAGAGTAGTATAAATTTTTACCACTGAAACACTCATGTCTGCTATCACATCTCTAATAAAGTTGTATTTTGTGTGAATATGTTTAGTTCTTTTGTGATAGTCTTTATTTTTAGCTAGAAATATAGCTGACAGAAAATCAACTGATTTTGACTGCATTTAAATTTTAAACCTTAAACTTTACAAACGAAGATTTGTGTTAAATTTGAATTCAAATAAATTGAATTTCTATAATTTATGTTTATGATTTAAGGTTTAAAATCTGTTTAAAGTTTCAAAGAGTCATGAAATAAACATGTATAAGTCGTGACTAAAAAGCCATGTTTTATACATTGTTTTGTAAACATGTACTTCAGTCATAAAATTTATCACGACAAATCATGGCTATTCTTAGTCACAAAAATTGTGACCGAAATATATCTTTATTACCACGAAAAAACACGATTTGTCACGTTTGTGTGTTTCGTGACTATTTTTGTAAGTAATTTAAAATAAGTCATATGGTGAATCTTGACTAAAATGTGTCTATTTAGTTTTTTCCTATTAGTGTAAAACATGTAATATACTAAAAATGATAGATATCATTCAAATAGATGATTAACTAATTTAAAAAATAAAACATAAATAAATAATTATAACTTATTTTAGAAACCATTAAAGGTGCTCTTATCATTCTACTTATCCTATTTATTTAGTAACTAGGTGTTTTGCCCGCACGTGCGGGCTTAATCGTTTTACGAATATTTTATTAATTTATAATTTATTTATTCAAAAAACAGTAGTATGCTAACTTATTATTTATATTTCCAAAAAATTAAATCAAACATAAAATTATATATATACCAAAAATTTCATGAATATATATATATATAGATATGTTTATTATTGTGTTGTAATTTTAAAAGAAAATATTCACATATCTATACTATTATAAATATTTTAGAAAATATCTTTATACAAAATAAATTTAAGACATAATTCAATATATAAGAATTATTTTATTTAATAAAATTTTAATATTATTAATAAAAAATTAAAAATAAATTTAAGACATAACACAATATATAAGAATTATTTTATTTAATAAAAATTTAATATTATTAATAAAAAATTATTTAAATTATATAATTAATTATATATAAATTTATTAAAGATAACATTGACTTTAACCACTTAATTATTTTTTATTTTTTACTTTTAAAATTGAAAGATATGTTTTAAGATAACAACACAATATATAAGAGTTATCTTGTAAAAAAATAATATTATTTAATAAAAATTTGTTTTTGATTATATAATTAATTATATAAAAAATTCATTAAGGGTATCATCGACTTTGACCACTCTAACTTTTAATGTGAGAGCTCCGTTGCGAAAAATCACTTCGTAAATAATAGTATAATAACTAGGTGTTTTGCCCGCACATACGGGCCTAAACATTTTATAATTATTTACATTATTAATTAAAATACTATAATGATAAATTATTATTTATATTTTCATCTTAAATTTTTTACGTAATATGATTTTTTGAAAATTTAATTGTATAATGTATGCATTATTAATAAATAAATCTTTATAATCACTAAATATTCTCTTTTTCGTTATATAAAATTAAGAATTTTAATTGATTAATATTTAATTATGTATTCTTTTTTTATACTATATTTATTATTAATAAATAAATATTATAAATCACTCCATATTCTCTTTTTAATTATATAAATTAATAATTTTATTTAATTACTATTTAATTATGTTTTTTAATTTTTAATTTTTATTAAAAAAAATCGGATAACAATAAAATATGTAGGAATTATCTTTTTATTTTTAAAATATATATAACTTTGGATAATTCTTACTATTATTAATTTTAATCATTTATCTAACTAAATAGATTTAAAATTCGTTTTTAATTTTGGCTATATTTATAATTGATTTATTAAGGGTATAAACGATATTAACCGCTCTAACTTTTAACGTGAGAGCTCGAATATGAAAAATCACTTCGCAAATAATAGTATAGATAATAAATATCTAATTATTATTTTTCTGAAAGAGCATCTTTTTGTTTCATTGGACCTACTGTAGTTTTTATACAGGCCCAATCCGTTTTATAACAAGATAATCTTCTAACTAAAATGTCGAGACAAAAACCATATCCAGCACAAACGTCCATCAGATGGCCTCCATGGCTCCATCTCGAACCTGTTTATGTATAGCGAGAAAAGAGCAAAATCACATGAGCAAATCTGTTGGGAACCGTCCAAGAATCAGCCTTGTGTAGGTTCCAACCGATACTTAATACTTTATTTTCATGCATTTTTTAAATTAAAAAACTATATCTAGTTATTTGTGCAGCAAGAAATAGTTTATGTTGCCTACTCTATATTTCCCACGTCCCTTTTTTAATTATTTTCCGTTGATCTTAGACGATGATTGGAAATTTTTAGAGGGGTTTTTAGAGGAATGGATTCCATGAATAGTATAAAAACCGATTTTAAAAATTATTAATTAAGAACTGGTTTTTGCACTGTTCACGCCTCCCCCCCCCGACATATGGCAACCCGCAATTAATTCAATATTTATTTTAAAAAATATAATAAAAAAATAATAAAAAATAATTAAAAAAAATAATAATTATGCTCTTAGGTTTTAGTATCTGTGTCGAGTCAATATTTGTTTGAAACTGTTTTAGATGAAACTAGTAGTTTATACTCCTAGTTCTTTTTAAATCTTACTGTAAATAATGATCATTTTATAATTACCTGCAACTTAATTTTAGTGAAACAAATTAACACATGGAAACACATTACTGATTCTACAAACATTTTCAAAACGAAGAAACCTACTTGGACGACATGATACTATATGGTTTTATCGCACACCTACAACTACAATAAACAGCTAATGCCTTTATACCACACTATATATTTTATAAGTTCATTAAGTTTTAAACATGAAACATTGATTTTCTTCTTCTTACATTCTCTAATTACTCACGCATAACGTGCCTGCATTAAAAACTCTTGTAATCTTCCTTTATTTTGCTAATATAATAATTTGTCTGACCTTTGGTATGATTCGAAAACTGGAAATCTCTTCCTATTGTAAAAGAAAGAATTATTCTAAAGAATAGAATGTACTCTTAAATACCAACTTTAAAGTATGCTTTTTATCCCGTCATATGTTTTAGATTTTACGATATGTCAGTAATATACGATTCTAGGAATTCGAACCAGATATATTGACCTGCGTGGTGTATCTCTAGTCATATCTGTCTTTTGACCAAGAGACTAATTAAGAGCATGATTAACCTTAGAACCCCATTTGGGGTTCTAGTTTTTTTTTTTTTTTTTAATTTGATTTTTTTCTTTCTAAAAAACGAATTAATCGCAGATAGCCCGTGTCAGTGGGACCCGCAAACAGTGCAAGAAACTCTTAAGAACCGGTTCTTATTTAAGAGTTTTAAAAATCAATTCTTACACTATTCATGTGACTCATTCCTCTAAGAACCCCTCTAATAACCCCCTTTAATCATGCTCTAAGAGCCCTCATCCCAAAGTTGTTTAAATGGGATGCTTAAAACAATTAAAAAAACAATCGCGGACCGCCACGTGTCAGTGGAACCCGCAAACAGTGCAAGCAACAAGACCTTAGACCATGATTAACCCGGGTTTCTTAAGGTGGGTTCTTAGCGGAAGTTAAAAAACTGTTTCTTAACTTCCGCTAAGAACCCCATCTTAAGAAACTCGGATTAATCATGCTTTTATTAACTCCTAATTAAGCACCCTTTCTTCTTCTTCTTCTCTTTCCTCCTAAGTAATCCCTTAGCAACCTTGAATGAAGGTGCCCCAAGATTTCATTACTCTTTATTGCTTTCGTGAGAATTTCAAGACCACAGTTAGTTAGTTTTCTGTTTACAAAGCATGAAATTGAACTGCTTATAATGAATTGTGTATCACACCATATGCATCATGTTGACATGCATGACATATATTTTGGTAGATTTCCTTAAATTTGAAGGATTTTAGTTTTGTACATTGCATTGATTCAATCAAAAGAAAACATGTGTTGTTTGAAATATTTATAATATTAAACGAAAAGTCATTTCTCTACATGTCGCACTCATGTTAATTTTTCTAAAAATTAATTACAGAAATACTCTTAATGCTAAAAATATTATATATAATTGTCATTATTATATTTTTATTTTATTTTTAGTTATATTTTTATTTTATTTATTTTCTTTCCAATTAACATTTATAAATAAAATAATTATAAAAATTAAATTTAAAATAAAAATTAAATATATTATACACAATATCATTTTAATAAAAAATCAAAGTTCACAAAACTATCTTTATATTAAAATAATATCCCTTCTAAAGCATAATATTAAATAACATACTATATATTTTGTAAATCAAGAAATATTTTCTTTATCAAGATATTTTCTCAAAGGATTAAAAATAATTTAAATAACATAAAACAAAATATCTTTAATGAACTAAAATTAATTTAGAATTAATAGTACTGAGATGTCTGATTTATGTTTTGCATAATTATTTTTGTTAAATTTTAATTTTGATTTACAGTTATTTTTTATTTTTTAGAAGCTACATAAATAAAAAAATATCTATTTTACTTATATAACATGATTTCTCAAAAATAATTCACAAGAAAAAATTTTGGTTATCTTTTATTTAATTATATAACATGATTTCTCAAAAAACATTTACCAAAATGTTTTGGTATTTATGTAAAATATTAAATAATATCCTTATAAATTCATTTAAGCAAGATAACACATATTAAAAATGAAACTAAAAATATATTTTTACTATAAATCTATTTTGAACAAATAATTATAAACTTTTTTTAATAGTATAACTAACGAAATATATTGTAAAACTATGATTTATGTATCTTTGACTTGATCAACACTTTAATTTATTTATTTTCATATGATTCTTAAAACAATGTATATCAAATTATACATAAAATCATTTAAATATACTTAAAAATCTAAAAGCTACCAAACTCAATACAAATAACAAAAACGGTCAACATGCTATTTCCCCACGAAAGCTATCATATAACATTAGATGTCCACCGAACTATGACCTCGTGCCATATCTTTTATGAATCGAAGTTATAAACTTATTTCTCTCTAAATTATAGTTTGAAACTTAATTATCCTTATACTGTGATTTTTATTATTTTATTGTTAACCATATATTTTAAATCAATCAAACAAGGCAACAATCCAAATTTTATCCCCCAAAAATGCTTATATACTACTATTCAAACTCCACACTATCATTATCATCAAAAAAACTTTGAAAAATTCATTTTTGAGAGATATTGAAAACTTATTTTTTGATAAAATTAAATTTTTTTTTGGTTTTAAAATTGTTTGGTTAACAATAAACCGATTAAACTATTTTTATGTATAACTATGTTCTAAAATATTTATTCGGGAAGAAATAGATTTTGAACTATCATTTCGGGGAGAAATAAGTTTATAGCTTATAATTTAGGGATATATGACATATGGTGATAGTTTGATGGATATTTGATGTTATATGATAGTTTCCGTGGAGAAATAAAACGTTTACCCTAACAAATCAAATTTTAATTTTATTAAAAATAAAAAAATATTATGGTTGAATCAGTAAAATATATGTAATCGTCCATACTCAAAAGATAACCAAGCTGACTGAGCATTATATATCTACAATCAGTTGTCTAATTAAAATAATATAATTTTATTTATAGAAAATCATATATATATATAGCAAAATGATTAAAAATTAAATATGATATTAATCAATTGTTATAATATATTTATTTGGTTAATATTTATATATGTGTATGATCAGAAAAGAATCACTTAGACCATGTGCATCGCAGGGTAAAAGGGGGGGGTTTTAGAAAAAGAACATGGTGAACCCCACAAATGCCTTAAAATCGATCATAAAAGTGTTCAATTAAAAATCGATTATTGCTGGGTTTTTGTACCAATCGCGGGTTCCATTGACACGTGGCGGTCCGCGATTGGTGGACTTTATAATTTTTTTTTTTAATCAAGAAAAAGAAAAAAAAAATTAAAAACCTTTTAAGGGGTTTAAGGGATAAACATGCCCTTAGAATATGATTGGGAAACACTGAAGTAACCGAGAGTAACAAAAGTGCAGTAATTAGGTACAAAAATTATAGAGCAAGCAAATATCAAATCAGAGAAATTGTTTCTTCTTCGAAAATTATAAGGAAATAAAAGTATTATGTTTACCTCTAGATAAATACTAGTAACTAGCGTAAACATAACAAAAATATTTTTCATTATGTTTTAAAATAATATATGTTTTAGAATTTTTACATTTATTGATAAAATATATTAAATTTTAGTTATTAATGTATAATTTTCTGTAATTTTATATTTTTAATATTTCTAAATTAATAAAACTTTAAGAAATGCAATTAATATTTTTGAAGTTACCATTTTCATTATTAATTAATAAAAAAGATATTGAAAATATAAAAAAATAGATTTTTATGAAACAATTTTTTTCCTAAAATATACATCTTATTTAAACAGAGAGAGTATAATTTGCTTCACTTGACTGGTGAACATATCAGCTGAATTAAGAGAAATAAATTTTTGGCTGAAACAATATCGCTAACTACTTCAGTCAAAGCTTTAGCTTATTGATATTTAAATCAATACAGTAACAAGATCGTAAGATTTATGACTTTTTCGACCCACGTGGGTTGATACCCTAAAGTAATAACAAAACTGGCTTTCTCCCTCGTAAAGTAAACCTCAAGGGACATCTTTATAGGAAGATATATAAGATTTTATTCACCTAACTAACAATGCCTTATTAACTAACACAAGAAGCCACACGATTTACTATGACAGGACATAAATTATAGGTTTATAAAGTGGATGCAAAGTTGTGAAATTACGTTTTTCCCTTTGACAAGGAAATAATAGAAGAATATTCACAACCATTTAAAATAGTATTAGTTGATTACTCGTGAATTCGCATGTACAAAAATGGTATGAAAATATATATTATATACAATATCATAATTTTTGAATAATAATTAAAAATATTAAACTATAATTTTTAACTCAAAATATTTTTAAAATTTTAGTATTGTATTTTAGTAATATTAATATAAATCGATAAACATATTTATTTTACATGATTTTGATTAAATATTATATATTTTCGTATTTTTTTTTGACATATTTTTATTTCTCTCAATATCAATTATTATGTTTTATCACATTTAACTTGCATTTCTAATGTTTTTTTTTTCATATTTGTTTTTGTCAAATGTCTCTATTTTTCTTTAAATAATAACATAAACATACAATTAATAAATCAAAAATTTATCTTAGAATTCTTTTTTCAGTCATTACATTACCTTATCTACTATATTATGGTCTCTTTTAACTTAAACACAAAACATTTTATAATTGTAAAGTTTTTACATGTTTCATTGGATATAATCCGTCTAATCTTCAAAACTTATATATCAAAGGACTAACATACATACTATTTTTTTATTGCAAATTTCTCATCATTCTTCAGTTTTCTATTTTTCTTTAAAAAAAATTTATAAAATATTTTAAAATTCTGATGAAATCACTTTTAAGCCATGATAATTAATTTTTTAAATCTTTGCAAGTGATTTATAAAGCATGTATGAATTTATAATACAATAGTAGCTATTTATATACTTAGAAATAAATATAATTTTTACGTAAAATATAAAAATATTGTATTGATTTTGATATAAGAAATTTATTCATTATATTATATAGTTTATAAATATAAAAATTAATTGATCAAACATTACACTTTTTATAATTTAATCAATTAGTTACCATAAATTATTATTTATAATAACTTTTATACTACTTGGCAATTGATTTTAATTTGTTATAAATTTACGTTTTTAAAATCTAACTAAAATAAATAATATTTATAATTCATCGATAAATCAAAATATATAAATGTTTTAAGACTTTACCAATAATCAACACATAAGCAAAAATTCACTTAAATGACATCTCATTTAATATATAATTTATATATTTTTATAAATGATTATATGATCTTATAAATAATTTTTATGTTCTGATAATTTTTGATTATGTAAGTGATGATCAATAATATTTTTCAAAAATTCAATTTTAATTTAAATTAGTGATTTATAAAGCATGTGTGGTTATAAGATTTAATAGTTATTATATAATATATGCATATTTAATTAATTATGTTAAAAATAAAATTATTATATTTATTTTATAAAAACTTTAGTTCATATATTACATAGGTTATAAAAATTAGAAAAATGATTGGTCAAACATTATTACTTTTTATATAATTTTAAAAATTAGTTACATAAGTAATTTTTTAATATTTTAAATTATTTGGTAAGTGATGTTAATTGGTTCTAAACTTATCATTATTTTTTAAATCTAACTAAAATAAATTAAAAATTAAAAATTATCGATCAATTATATTATAATAATTTCTTAAAATTTCACCAATAATTGACATATAAGTGAAAGTCACTTAAATAATTTCTCATTTAATATACATGAGGATTTAGCACAATTAATTAGTTATATTCATCAGTTTTGGTTCAGACTTTTCTGTTTTTAAATTATAGGAACTGAATATCACTATATACTTTACTATGAGTAATCTAAGCTAATGGGCAACCCTGGTGTTTTTTTCTTACTAAAATATTATTCAACTGAAGTTTTAGATGTTGAAGTTGCACATATCACCACAGAAAAAGAGGCAGTTTGGTAGTCATCATTTCTCTTAGACAATTAGATTCCTTTGTGGACACCAGGGCTGTTGTTGACAATCATGATGTAATAGACTAAAAAACAATCATAAAGATATTTTTTTTCTTTTTGGTAAAATAATCATAAAGATATTTGACTCCTGAATTACAACAAAACCACGTCAAAATGGCCAAATAGAGGAAGGTCGTATTATGGTAATCAAATTCCGGAAAAGAAGATGATCTTGAAGATTCTTAGACATTATATATTTGACTCTTTGTATATAATTTTTATTTAACTGGCTTTTGTATATAAAATTAATGTCTTAGCTTTTTATATAAAAGATTAACCTGTTGACTTTAATTATGCATTTTGTGACTCTCTTTTTTTTTTGTTTTTTTTTTTTTTGCACTTTTATGGGCAACTTCACTAAATTCTGTAAAAAACACAAACTAAATCTAAAAAATATGTTGTGGAACTTTATTATGAAGCAAATAAAACTAACCAAAAAAAATCTAAAAAATCGAGTGGTCTCTGCAAAAAAAAAACTAATAAAACACTAACCAAAAAAACAAATGTCAAGTTGATCCAGTAATAAAAGGAGTGCTTGTAGCCTTTCACAGCTCGGGTTCGATCCGCATTAGAAGAGACTATTTACAATATTTGGAGTTCCGACAAAACAAAGTGAAACTATATACAAAAAATTAACCAAAAAACATGAATTAAATCTAAAAAAATAGTGGAACTTCATTACTAAGCAAGTAAAACTAAACCTAAAAAAATCGGAACCTCTCTCTAGTTTTTCCCTCTACCGTTTTCTATCTGCAAACAAAAGTTGAGTACTCTTTGCCTCTCCGCCGTCAGCGTGTGCGCCGGTGGTTAGAGAGGGTTTGATTTTTTTCTCGTTTTTTTTTGGTAGAACAAGCCTTATAGATGTGTTTTTGACTTACAATTTGAATTAGAAGCTTGCTCTCTCTTCTCCAGCCGTGTTGTGTTGTGGTGTGGTTGTGATGTGAAGGTGTCGCGTCAAAGCAGAGGAGGTACGTTATGTGGTGTTATCTCAAATTGGTACTCTCACGGTTGTCTCCTTTGCTTGAGGACGGTAGAAGAGCTGTGGTGTGGTATAAATCTATGTTTTGTTTCTCACGGTTTGGGTTTGCAGGTATACTGACGCGTTGTCTGTGAACGGCCTGGTTGGATCTTGGCGAGTCAAGGGAACTCAGTGGTGGTTGCTTCCCCAGTGATCTACACGGCTCCGTTGAGGTCAACAATAGGCTTCTATGGGTTGCGCTCCCCTACGCTCGATGTTAGTTACTATCGGAGTGAGCGTCTCTTGGTCAGGGAGAGTTGAGCATATCGGTTGTTGTGTTGGTGCACAGAGGCTCTGGAGGAAGCTTTGACGGCTTCTTGGGGACAGTTACCGCTTAGTTTTCGCTAGTTTTTTTTAGCAAAATCGGTTTCTAAACTGATTCGTTTTATCTGGTTTTAAATTTCTAATCAGTAACCAATGTCCGGTTCAAGTCGATTTAATATAATAATAATATTAAGAAGGTAAAACTAACCATTACTAAAAATAAAAATATGTATTTAGTTCTTTTATATGTGTGAAATTTTTTAAACATAGATCCTTTAAATACATAGGGAGTAATTGAAAATTTGTGACTCTTTTTATCTGTTTTTTTTTTTTTTTGGCACTTTTATGGGCAACTTCACGAAATTATCTATAAATATAACTACAGTTGAGTTAAAGACACTAGATTTAACCACTGGTCTTCTAGCTTGGTAAGTAAAAGAGACATGAAAATAGTCATGAACATTGTTTTCACATACATAATTGGCATAAACTAATTCTATTTTCAAAACAGTAATTACTACCACAATAAAAAAAAAAACTCTGATTCTAACGTACTGGATATCATTCAGCATACGTTAACTGTGAAATGTAAATGTTGTATGAATTTATTTATCAAGAATTTTAAACCTTGATTTTTAACAAGATTTATTTCATAAAGAGGAATTCGAAACTCTGATTTGTTTTAAGATTAACATCAAATATGTCGAACATATGTAAGAAACCATACTAATCTACAAGAGAAGGTATAACCCACATATAACGATTATTTTTGATAAATAGATAATTAATTGAAAATTGATGAACAAGTTGAGATGAAAAATTTAGAAGAAATTGAACCATCAATGGTTTTGAGAAAAGGGAAGAATGAAAAATTAGGGATTTGAAAAATATGATTATTTTAAGGATAAAGTACGAGTGGAGTCGGGTTGGTTTGGTTTGGATAGTTAGTAGTTGGTTTTGTAAATAAGTTAAAGTTTTTAGATTTTATGGTCTTTTTCTTTTCTTTTTGATTTAGTTTTAATTCATTTTTTAAATAAAATGATAGGAGGTCTATATTAGATTTTTTTACCCTTTGTGGTCTACTACATCATTTGATCCACTAAAATGAGTAAAAAAGAAAGAGATCGACAAATAAAAATTCCAAGAAAGAGAAACCGGAAAAATAAAACCATAAAAAGTGGAAAGAAAGAGACCACAAGAGAGAAAAATGAATAAAATAAATAAAAGAGTATTTGAAGTTTTGAACTATTATTTTATAACTTTAACAAGCTCTTTTGAGCAAATTAAATAACTAAAATGAATACACGGTCTTTTTATTCATTTAGTTTTCCAAACATATGATAATTTTTCTTAGAAACATCCTATTGAAGTGTGTACCAAACCTTGTTTTTCTATAAATATAGGCATCACATCTCTCTTCTTCTTGCAAGCAAAAGAAAGAAAGAGAGAGAATGGGCAAGCTAATGGCAAAGAGGTTTTGCATTGGGTTTGGGTGTGGAAGAATTGGGACAAGCAATAGCAACAACAGAAGGTCATCATCATCATTATCTTCTTCTTCATCAACATCATTATCATGTAACAATAACAACATAAAATGGGAGATGAGGCCTGGAGGGATGCTGGTTCAAAAGAGGTCAGAAGATTCCAACACTGAAGATTTAATCAGCCTTAAAGTCTCCACTGTTTCTCAGCTTTCATATGAAATCTCCATTGATGCAAACTCCACTTTCGGTAATAATTACACATATTGTTCAGATATGTTCGAATATTAACACTATAAAATTTGATGAAAACATGTACACTTATATACAGTTGAAAAAATGAAAGGGTATATTTTTGTTGTTGTTGCTTTTGTTAAATCCAGCTTAGACAACTAAGTAGTCATTCAGCATAATATTTTCCAGGTAGAATTGTATTAAAATTTAGGATAAAAATGAAACTCTGACTTTTCGCATGACATAGTTCAAAGAGCGAACATAAAGTAGTCATTAGTAAGAGTGTAAGACTAGCTAGAACATATTGCAACTCTTTTATTTATGGCATACTTTTATTTTGTAACAATTGTCTATTTATCTTTCAAAAATACAAATATTAACCCTGTGTTCGAATATTGAAATATTGAAATTATACACAATGAATAGTGTAGTCATCCTACTTTCTGGTTCAGTGTCAGATTAATATTTTTCAGTTAACGTAAATAATAGTTACTTTTGACCAAAATAAATAATTACAAACAAACATTGATTCTAGTTTGGCTTGCAAATGATGAATCAACTGAATGTATTTACATTTAAATTAACTGGTTCGTCTTTTGATGCATCTTAAACCACATAATAAATTTATATTCTTCAGATTTGATTTATAACGGTTCGGTTCTAATATATCCAAAGTAAAAGATAAAATTAAAAAAAAAACAAAACATAAGAAAATCAGAATAATTTAACACACATCAAGTTGATAAAATAACCACAAAGTGTTAAACCAAAAAAGAAAATAAACATAGTTTGTAAACTATATACATTACCTTATAGATAGAGGAAATTTGTTATTTCAAATTTTTTTTTTACAAAATACTTATTAATAAGTAACTGGATATTTAAAGCATTTATATAAGTTTTAATATTTATTTTGTCTAGCTATCATATCATAATAAACATTGAATTGATCATTTGAGATACTTATGTGTATTTCGAATATTTATATTAATCACTAATTTATATTTTTTTATTATTCGTTCGAGTTCAATTAATAACATTTTGAATTCAGAAATGTTTTATATCACTTTACAAAATTTATTTGGTTATTTTCATTTTTGAATCGAATAACATATCACATTTTCGGTTCAATGTGATTCGGATTTTGGGTTTCAAATCTTATACGCAGCCTCACTTAATATTATTTTCTCCACAGGAGGATTGAAGATGATGATAGCAATAGTGAGTGGAATTGAGCCAATAGAGCAGAGACTCTTGTTCAAGGGGAAGGAAAGAGAAGACAGAGAATACTTACACATGATTGGTGTTGGGGATGGGGACAAAGTGTTTTTATTACAAGATCCTGGTTTTAAGGAGTTGAAACTTCTTCGTCTTTCTTCACCTCCCAATTACTGCCTAAATTGATTCTTTACTTTATTAATTGATTAATCAATGGATTAATTAGCTCTAATCTTTTTGAAACACTCTCTTATAGAGAAATGCGATAAGTTCTTGTAGGAGTATTATGTTTGCTAATTTGTTGTATTGTCTTACATTTGTTAGGGTTTAAATTGAGTGATTAATTATATGTTTGACGATCATAGTTCCTGAGTATAAAAGTATTTGCTTTCACGATACTATTCTAGTTTTAGAAATGTGGAAGGCTTTGCATGTGATAAAACATTTTCTGTTTACGCGAACACGAATTAGGATTTATATATTCCATGGAAGACAAAAATGTACTTAAAAGTTTAAATAGTATTATAAAAAAAATTGATGTTAAGGTTGAAAATTGAAATGATATTTCACTGGATGGAAGTTGCGTTTCTAGATGCTGGAAACCCTAACTCAAATATTAGAGAGGTTGTGGATGTTTCTCATTTTTCATTGTTATATAGGGAAAATTGTCTCCAGTAAATGAGTATTTAGATCAATGGTTTATTTCGTCCAAAATCAATGGTTTTAGTTAATACTGATATAATAAACTACATTTTTGTCAAATAATTTCAAAACATATATAGCAACTTCTTAGTTATAAAATACATAATTTAAAATTATTTTTAAAGCTTACAGCCTCCATATTCCTTTTTAGTAAAGATACATTCAAATCAAAACTCTGACTAATCTCTTGAAGCAATATAAATTCACCAAAAAACATGTACATGTAATCAAATATAACTATTACTACAAGGGTAATTTTTGCATCAATATTGGTTCCGTTTATTCAAACCAATTAATCAAACGATATTTTACAAAATGAAGAATATTTAAATTTTAATTGAAGTAACTAATTTTATCTAAATTGAAGTGAATTTATCTAGTTTTAATCCAATTATATCAAAAATTTGTATGGTTTGGTAAAAGAAGTTAAAACCCTAATTATTCAAACTAAACCAAATCCTAATCTAATTTAGTTACTTTCAGTATAATTTCTTGAACCAAATTATTGGTCTATCCAAACTATGGGATTGAAAAGCCGGAACGAACCCATCTCTTCCATGCCTAATTATGATTGATAATATATACATACATATATATAGAGAGAAAACAAACCATGTTTACACGTACACAGAGTGACAGACTGATAGACATAGGTCTAATTAGTTGTAGGTTGGACGAAATGTATGGTTAAAAAGCTTTTCCAACTAATTAACAGTTCTGTCTTACAATCATTTGTGTTCTTTTTCATTATAATATGGTTAAAGTGAAGGAAAGTTTACTGTACAAATATTATATCGCACGCGTGCAAGCCGACAACACAAAAGTAAGTGGTTTAGTAAAGTGGTAGTTGAAGTACCAAAAAGAGCATTATAATATAATCAATTTAAAGTTAAATACTACTTACTTTTAATTTAAAAACACAAATATTTTAAAACTAACTGAAAAGTAGGGGTGAGACGGATCCGGATATCCAAAAATTTAGAATATTAGACCATGATTAATGGTGACTCTTAAGGTGGGTTCTTAAGAGGTGAGACCCACTTTTTTAAAAAACCATCTCTTAAAACTCTTGTCTAAGAACCAAACTCTTATACTATTCACGGCCTCACTGACACGTGGCGGCCCGTGATTGGATAATTTTTTCTTTTTAAATCATGCTCTTAATTTAGATTCAAATCCATATTTGCCGAAACCATGATTTTAATATCAGTTACATGCAATATATGAAATAATGATGAATAATTTCATGGATAATGATTTTATGACGTAGTTTTCTTCGTAACACTCAGATTAACAAACGATTCTACATGTACGATATCATTGATGGACATTCTCTCCATAGCACGATTACAACAACGACTTTGCCTGTAACACTCTTCAATTTTCAATAAGTTTTGTGTCCTATAATTTAGAAGATATATTGAGAATCAAACTCCGAAGCTGGCACAATAGCCTTTAAACCCTTGGCAGGTAGGCTAATGGGCTTCCACTTAATTACTTAGCACTATCTCATTGAAATAGAACTTCATTCTATAGCCAAACCTAAGCTTGATTGGTAACATATTGGTAACATACATAATGGTGGAATCGCGTTAAAAATGCGATTATGTAAGTATTTTGCACTTAACAAAATTTGCGAGATGAAAAAAATGCAAAAACACAATTTTATGTTTTAGTTGACAAAAAAAAATCCCAAAACTGAAAAATTATTTTTAATAGCTAATTCACATAATCAACATTTCATATTATTTAATTTGTATAATAATGACATTTTGGTGATTAGTCTTTAAATAATAAATAGTTATGTTATAAAACTTATATTTTAGTTTAATTTTATAATACTATAAGATGTCAATATATTATTAAAATGTATTAAAAATAAGATAAATAATTATAATAAAAATTAAATTATCTTAAATAAATTTAAGTTGTTTTTATGTTTTAAAATAATTAATTTAATGATTGATATTTTTATTTCTTATAATAATTTAAATAGTATATGCAATATTTTAATCAGTTTAATATATATTTCGCCATGCAGAAAAATATACAATCATACACAAAAACAATTTATCAGTTTTTGTTCTGTAGATTTTATTATTTTTGCAGCTTAGTTATTTTTACGTGCTTTAATTATTTTTCTACCGTTTTTAAGTTAAGCAATGTTTATCGATTAAAGTCTTAATAAATACTAATAAAATTCAATTATTCAACTCAACTTAAAAGTTTAGTACTTCTTCAGTTTTATTTTAGTTATCATTTTAAACTTGTACACACATATTAACAAAACATTTGATTTTATATATTTTTAAATAAAATAACATTACAGTTAGGCCTTAGCGCGCGTGAGGCATCGTTTTCATTTTTCAAACCTCAAAACATAAATGTTACAGCAGCAGTAGCAAGAAAGACAACGTAGGAAGAAAAGGAAGAAGAAAAAGAAGAGGCCGAGTTCACATGAGGCTGCTGCTCTCCCTTACTTTTTAAATCCTCTTCAGGTTGCGCAAGCTCATCAGCTCCTCTACCAGTATTGAATGGCGCATAATCTTCCACCACCTCCACTCCTCCCGGCGCAAGATCTATAGGGACTTCGTAATCCGAGTAATCTGTACCGTCCGTTGAGTTGTTCGCGACGGGAATCTCTGCAGGGGGAGATTTTACAGTGGTGTTTGACGTCGTTGTCGGTGGAGAAGGTGAAGATGAATCGGCGGCGTAACTTCCACCGGCTAAAGCAAAAACTATGAGAAGGAATACGAAAGCGAAACGTCGAGCCATGTTTATAAGTTTACGTAGTATAGTTTTTCTTTTTTGGTAAATAACGTTGTATTGTTTTGTTTATTTTTTCTCTTTGGAACGTGAGTATATGCGTGTATGAAATGTAGACGAGAGAGATTTTTTTGATGCAGCTCTCTGTTATTTAGTATTTATGTAAGGTTTCTCAATGAGATTGAGAGAGATCGATTGAGAAAATGGAGAAGAATGAATGAAAAAGAAAGGGAAACTAAATTGGGAATTTATAAAAGCTATTAGGAGATCGATGCGTATGGGTGGGAACTGAAACCAGGTGTTAGTTTTGTTAGTTTGAATCAAAAGCTGTTATTTTTTCTGTATACTGTTTTCGCAGTTTTTAAAACATGGTTCATTGATATGTTTAGCGTTTATTAGTTTTCTTTTCTGTTAAGTACCAGCTCAGAATTGTGAGTCTATTAAAGCAGTAACGAAAAAAACAAACAAATAATCCTTAATTTTTGTTTTCAACTGGTATTTTATTAATGGGTTGAGACCCAACTGGACCAAGCCCGAGAGAAAAAGATACAACAAAAGGTCCAAAAAAGCCCAAACTATATAAACTAACTTTGAGCCATAAACACAAAAAAAGAAACCCATTGCAGAAAAAACTCGACTCATCCCACTATGTGTTTGATCGTCAGGCGATCAACAGACAGACGTCCTGACGAAAGCCAACATTCTTCCTCCGGAGCCAGCGTAGCGATACGACGGATCACCATCAACGGTGGAGTCGGATCTGAGACGAACCGTTCAACCGAACAGCCAACTCAAATTCGAGCTGAGAAGTCAATAACTTGGCATATCTACGAAATCGCCGAAGAAGAATAAACGCCTACGATCAATCATCCATCTCCGACTTACTTGCATGCAACAACATACATCTTTAAAGATATAAATAAGCATGAAGATGCAACAACCCGAATAAGGGGATAAGAAACCATCGGAAAGACCGGATCGATAGACAGAAAGCAGATGAAACTCAGATTCGTAGATCGACGAGAGCTGAAAATCCCGAAAAGAGCCGGTGATAACAGTGTTACAAAAGCCACCACCTCCCAAAAATAGAAGCCGGCGAAGCAAGTGCTGAACGAGACACCGCTACCCAGAGACAAAACCGGCCGACCACAGAAGCGACGCCGAAACAAAAAACCAGTTGGACAAATAATCCTATTTATATCTATGCAGAGGTTATGAACTTGTCAAATACTCCCTCTGTTTCACTAAAATGAAAGTTTTAGACATTTCACTCAGTTTAAGAATACTTTTACAATACCGAAAATAACCTTTGTCTCCTTTTATAATTACAAAACAAATAATATTATTTAATTATTTCTTTTAGTAGTTAATAAGGGTAATATAGGTAAACAAGTAAAAAAGTTGTATTGGATACTACAAACTTCTATCTTCATGAAACAATTTTTTTTTTCAAAACTTCTATCTTAATGGAACGGAGGGAGTATATAATAAGACAATCAACGCTATATCTTGTGTGACAACTATGGAAGTGCCAGACGCAATATATTAAAAGGTAATTCTCTCAAATAGTCATTTTTAAGTTTTTATCACAAAAATAACTCTTAAAAAAGAAAAAGAAAACAAATTAGTATCTTTATGTTTTGAATTTTTTTTTTTAATATTTGAAACCCGTCTCCTAAAATCTAAGTCTAGATTAGTTAATCCTAGAGTTATAAGTGTATATTTACCTCTTTAATGAAATATTTTAACAATTTTTCTATTTAAATGTTATTTTGTAAAAATAAACTAAAAATGACTATCCTAAAAAGTTTATCTACATTAAAATATCCTCTATATATTATTTACGAAACATTTTGAAAGATTAATATTGATGTGTCGTCACCGCAAATAATTCTCACAACAAAAGATCGGTGATGTATCATCACATATTCTCACAAAAAGTGACATTTATCACCATATGAATTCTCAGATAACACATTAAAAAACTTTTTTATCAAATAAAATTTACTAAATTGATGATACTTAATAATAAAAATTTGATAATTTTTTTTTGTAACAGCTATCATTTTTGTTTAATGTTTTATTACTAAAATAAACTATACAATCACATTAAAAAATTTGTAATCAATGTCTTAAATATTTTATTATAAAATTATATAATTGAACATAAACCATATGGGTAAAAAACATATTTTGATAAATTTTCTCAAATAGCCATTCCTATATATATATATATAGGATAATTCTCTCAAATAATTATTTTAAGTTCTTATCACAAAATAGTCATAAAAAGACAATGACCAAAATAACTTCTTTTATTTTGAAAATTTTAATTTTTTAATATTTAAAACTCCACCTCCAAAATCTTACCTTTTAACTCTAAACCCTAAGTTTATATAAACTATTTTTTTGTGAAAATAAACTAAAAAGACTATTGTAAAAAATTAATATATATATATATATATATATATATATATATATCGTTATACCCATTAAATAAAGTTTTAACGAGATACTTTGTGTAAATTATTTTTTATGCATAAAATATAATTCTATCAAAATATTTAAAATTATTATGTAAATAAAAAGATTAATATTAAATGAGTTTGTGAATAATGTTCTTTTAAATATAATGTAATACTATCTACTAGGGTAGGGCCGCGCTATGCGCGGAATGTACTTTACGTGTAATTAATATAATTATGTAATTATATATTTCTTCGTGTGTGTGTTATATAAAATTTTAGAAGAGAATTGTATAATAATGTTTATGATTTTTGACAATGTAACCATATAGAATGTTTATGTATGTTAAGATTATTATGTTTGATTTCGCTTGTGTCTATGTTAATAGATTACGGCATAAAACATTAGTGGATAGATGAGGTGTATATAGTGCTTTCGTTGTAGTTTTTTAATAATTTTAAATCTAAAATTGATTGATTAATTATGGTTTTCTATATTGAGTTATTAAAAATAAGTTTATGGTCCTCATGATTATCATTTATATGGATGGATTGGGGTCATTTTGCATTTTGTTACGGTTTATGTTAGGCTAAATATAATATTTAAAAATTGAGTAAAACACTTAAAAATGTAAATCTCATTTTTATATTATAAAGTAACACTTAAATGTATAGTTATAGAATTATGTTTCAAATATTTCAATTCGTTTAAGGTGGTTGCATAGCTATAAAAAGATACATTTAATGCATAAATAATTTACGTCTTTTGAAGTTGTATTATATTTGTTTACTATTATGTAAATAGTTTAATTATATTTTTTCTATTATTTTCTTAATTTTTATAGTTTAATTGAATATTTTGAGCATTTTGTAAATAAATAATATTATTTTAATATTTTTGATAAATATAGATAAATTTATTATTTAAAATAAAGTTATATTTTATGAAATCAAAAATACTCAAATAACAATAAAATGATAAAGATAGATATAAATTATATTTTCTTTCATGTCTTAAAACTTCACTTATTTTTAATTTAGGATAATAGATTTTTTTTATATATTCTGATAGTTTAGCTAATTTATTTTTAAATTTTTAATAAACTTTATAAATTTAGTTATTTCTATGATCATATGATGTTATGATAGTATGTATAATGCTTTTACATACAAGATTAACTATTTAGAAATCTATAAAAAATATTTTACGTATATTCTAAAACAAACTTTATTTTAGTTTAACATATTTTTCAAACAATCATTTATATAATTTAGATTGATACTTTAAATTTTTTATAATATGTTTTATATATTTATTTGTATTTTATACTTACTAAACCTATATTAAGCAATGTAACTGGGTTTCTTTCTAAATATAATAATATATGAGAATTACGAATTTATTATGATACTCTTTTTATACATATCACAAACAAAATTAAAAATTTAACATATAAAATAGTAACAATATTTCAATTTTTAGAATTACAATTCAAATTGTTACTAAGTCGAATCATCACATTCTATTCATAATATTTAAACACGTTCGATAACATCAAAATTTTTACAAATGCTATTAAAATACTGCGTAAACTAACCATTAAAATTAGTATTTTTTCCATAATATTATGATGTTAAAGTATATTGTTAGATGTTGTTAGCTTTCTCTGATAATACACAAAACCAACAAAAAAAGGCTCAAGAGGACAAATCAAACCAAACGGTACTGCAAGACGCAAATACAAATCTTATTATGTCCAATTTGAGAAAGTTTGTATCGAAATTAATAACAATGCTTCCCAAAATATTGACGAAAGCTCTGATAAAACAATCTTCTATGTTTAAAGAACGGATACATAGATCATCTAAAGCTGAAAAATTAATACAATCACAGCCTCATGGTCTTATGTGATCTTAAAGCCTTTGAAATCTGCAAGAGAAAAACATATCTAAGCATATAACCTAAGAAGAACTACGTGATAGAAACTTCAAGAGATACAAACAAAAACACATACTTGCAGCTTACGTTATGTAAAAAATAAAATTGTCCATAAAACTTATAGATTGTATCTTCAAGCGTTAAATCTTTTGCAATAAAGATCAAATTGAATATTAGAAAAAAATTGAAGAGGCAAAACAACCTGTGAAGATATGCTTGAAAGTTGCAGATTTAGATTGATTCTAAAAAACATTAAAGATGATAGAATGGTAAACATACTAAAAGAGATATAAAAGAGAATATGATTTCTAGATAAGGAATACTGACCAATTTATACTCACAAAAACACTGACTGATTGAATTAATATGATTAAACACTAAGAAACAATAACTCGGACCGTTTTAGAGAAATAGACAAAGATCAGGAGTCGCTGTAGAATGATGAGGAGAAACGAGCCCTAAAGTTTTATTTTTTTGCGTGTTGTGTCAACACGATTACTTAGGATCATGATTTTGGGTATTTAGATCAGTGTCGTGTAGGAACCATTTGGTTATAGGTAAATCGGTTATTTAGAAAATATATCTAATGAGTATTTGATCGATTTATAGTTTGGTTTCCGACCAATTTCAGGTAAGTTCAAATATACAAATATTTATCCGAAATTATAATTTTTATTTTTATTTATTTTTTAATTTTAGTTTTAATTTTCGTTTTAAAAGTAAATACAAATTGTATATATATTTATATGCTGAATATATTTATAAAGAAATTAAAGTTGTCCAATGGTAAAAAATAGTTATACCTCATAAATGTAAATTATATCTTTTAAAGTTTAATCGAGTATGGAAGATACGTCTCATGGAATCTGATGTGGACAATATAAGAGTGAAGAAAAGTCTTCTAGATATTTTATTTTTTCAAAATAATATACTATTTAAAAATATTTCATTTCCTTGATATTTTCCCGTTTCGATAAATTAAAAAAAAAAAAAAAACATACAAACGGAACGCCGAATGCCTAACATGCAGTGTACCACCAAGGCACCAACCTTGTGAGAAATAAAAAACAGTAAACATGTAATGTAGAGAGACGTAGCTTATATTGGAGGCCCCACGTGTAAGTAAAACAATCTCCACCATAAAACGCCGGGCAGTTTTATTCGTGAACAATATAAACGTCACGCAGTCAAACCCGCCGAGAAGAGACCATGGACGAGAGAAAAAGAGAGAGACTTTCCCAATGAGTGGAAACAAATAACAAAATAAAAAATCGTATTTTGTTTTCCTTTTTCTAACTTCCTTTGCATCTTTGGCACTCTTAACTAAAAAAGTTCACTTTCTCTTTTCTCCTGTGGGCTCCTCTCCGGTTCCAATCGCCGGCATCTTCTCTCCGATTCAACACTCAGTGAGCCTCCTTCTCGCTTTTTCTTTGTTCTTTCGTCAATGGCGATTTGGAAATCGCTTTATCTATTCTCGTTATGTGGCGATTGCGATGCTCGAATCGTTAACGGTTTATGTATTCGATGTTGTTTCATGGTGGATTTTGATCTGTTTAGGTTATAGAGTGTTTTGCTTGTGAAGCGTAGTGTCACTTTGGGTATGAAGTTGCATGTTCTTACTGCATTACGGTTTATGTGCTTCTCTTTACCCTCAGGACCATAGGATTTGAGCATTTTTTCAGTCTTTGATGGCGTTTGAGTTCATCCCTAGTTTCTGTGATTTGATATGATCTCTTTAGACATTGAACGACTGTAGTTGATCTCAGGACCAAGAAAGGGTTCAACTCATCATGACATAGCAAATCGTATGCTCACAATGTTACTGCATTACGCTTTCTGAGCCTCTTTTTACCCCTCAGGGCCATATGGTTTGATTGAACTAATGCAGTTGATCTCAGGATCAAGAAAACTATTCAGCTGATGAAGATTTGTGTGTTTATCTTTTGATCCATACACAAGCAACAATGTATCCTTGTTTGGTGCTGATATTTGTTGTCCACAGCTATGACCAAAAGAGCAGCGGAAGAAGCGCCTCCTTCAATGGATAGCAGCACAACTGGACCAAACTTTTTGGGTTGCTATATAGATCAAGTAGCAGAGCTCTTGTCTCAAGAAGAGAGGATCCCTCTTCATGAAGATAACAAGCCTTCTACTGAAATTATAGGAGCTGACATCTCAAGTCTAAAAAGAGAGAAGTTGAACGCTTTGTTAAGGCAGTGCGTGAGAGATCTCATTCCAGGAGTTGATGAGGTACACACTGAACTGTTCCAAAAAAATCTCATTTGGTGTTGTTGTTGAGATGTTTCGCTTTATATTTCAGAGGAGAGGCATTAATATTTTGGAATTTGTTTTTGCAGATGCAGTCGCGTGCTCGCAGCATGCACCTAATGTCTCGATTGAGTAACAAAAAACCACCAATCCCAGTAACTAATGAAGAGGTGAGAGACGCTACGGTTCTTGCATGTTTCGTCCGATATATGTTTATGATGAAATCCTTTTTGTTCCCTTAGGTGGAGAAAGATATACAATTACTCCTGAAGTCTGATTCTGGTCTTCTCAAGGAAATAGTGAAGAAACATACGGATGATGTACTTACCAGCGTAATGCTTTAACCACCTTTCCTTCTTCTGTAACATATCTAGCTCGTGTAACATAGCTACATCCATATCTTGTCTGAAGCACAAAATTTATCTTTTTCTCTTTGCTTTGCTAGCTGAACAACATGCAGCAGCAAGCCGAGAAACTCCTTGACAATGTGGCCACTTCATGCAGGTAAAAAGTGCAGTCTCTTACCTTTATCTCTCCCTCACTCCCCTCCTTGACATTCTTTTTTTCTAAATGGTTACTAATGTGTTGTCTTTTAACTCTTATTAGCAGACCTATGAGCCGGGACGAGAAGAGAGATCTTCAGAAATCAATCAAGGAGCTTCCTGGAGGAAATCTAAAACGCGTTGCTGAAATCATCAAAGACCACTATGTAGCTGCGGGGAAAGAATTTTCTGATGAGGTCACAGTCAACTTGGAGGAGGAAGTAAGTCATCTGACATAGACTTCTTGGTCCAATCATATGATTATAACAAAACTTTGAAAACATGTTTGTTTCAGGATAACGTAATGCTTTGGAGATTGCATTTCTATGTGGCTGCGGTGAAAAGTGCCAGGAAACTAGGAAGTTAAGTAGTAGCACAGGTACATATCACATACTCTTTTATCCTTTGTCATGAAGCTGTGAGTATGTTAGGAACTGACAAGGAGAAAAAACTTAGCACCCACGATTTTATTAATTTGGGTTTTCTTAGCATTTTAACTAGAAAGATCCGACCGGTTGTGGTTCAGTACAGAGATTTTTTACAAACTTTTGGTCTGCCTTGAACAAAGAATCCGCAAAATGAAGTTTTGATTCAGCAGAGTTTTTGTTATTTAGTATCTGTTTTCAACATGTTGAAGATCCAAACATTTCAATAGCTTTGAGTGAGTTAGCTTTTAGGATTCTCAAAGAAGTCATAAGCCAATCATACAATCAAAGTTACAATGTCTTCTCGACCATCTATTGTCGAAGCATCTGGGTCATATAACCAATAATTGCGAAACACGAAGTCACCTGCTCGGATTGCGACCCTGATCTGATTGGTGCAGCTTTCAAATGCACCAATTCATCAGATTATTAATTTACCCCTTGCAGAATTAATGTTTTTGTCCTTCCACGTGAAACCAACCACAAATCTCACCAAACCCACAGTTTTTACTGTACTCTTATCTACCCCAAAGTCAACATACACGTGTCATGCATGCGGCGAATAGTATGCATCAAGATTCACTTACAACTGTTCCATATGCCTTAAACGGTGAAGCGTGAAGACCACGTACATCCATTCATTCTTCTTTATGGTTCTCCCTATACCGTAACTTTGATGTAACTTCTACTTTTATTTACTTCTAGTTCGCTATTTCCTTGCTTTCTTGACCCTTGAGGCCTTGGCCATGAGACATCATGCTTAGAGCATTCACAACGGGAAATCTTTAAAAGGAGTCTTTAGCAAAAAAATAATTAAATAATCAGTGGATTCTATAAAAATCTATGGATTCGATCTTTAAAATTTCTGAATAAGAATCGGTTCTTACATTATTTACAATACATGGCGGCACACAATTGGTTGATATTTTTTTTTTAATCTGAATAAAAAATTAAAATAAAACAATTTTAAGGACTCCACAATGAAATCCACCATCGTGGATGCTCTTATATATTTTTCATAAACTTATATCTGTAATTTAGAAAGTAGACACTATCTATCATGCGGATGATTTTTATCCAATATTTCGTATATCATTAATGTGAAGTTAAGCGCTGGATTTAATAATAATTAACAACACACGAATTGTAAATGGCAGACTAAAACTGCCAGTCTTATTAATTAGGTTTTAATTCTTAAAAAGGAAACAATGAGAAGAAAATGGAATCGTAATTCCTTCAAGCAAAGGGAAATATGAAAATTCGAGAGATGAGCGACTATAAATCTCGTTATCGTTAAACTATACTAACGATTAAAAGAAAATAACGGTTACGTAAATCCAAGTAATTTCAGTTCGGTATGATGAGCCGGTTTGACAATCTCTTGACAGTTAATATGGTACAATCGTTCATGCAAATAGTTTCACATCATGCAGTGATAAAACAATAAAACATATATTTTTCTGGAAAAGCCATATTTTCGTTATATAACTATAGTAGATACAATAGAATACTAACAAAACTGGGCGTTCAGGGCCCGTCGGATTCGATTCGGATAGTTTGGATTTTCGATATTATACTCATAAATCCCATTTGGGTTTCACTTATTATCGAATTTGAAATCATCAAAAAAAAAAAAAATTAAGATATGAAAAAATGAAAAAAAAATAATTCAAAATATATAAATTATTCACAAAATTAGTTAAAATATATAAACTAACTGAAAAATATTTAAAATAATAAATAAAATAAATTATAAAATATTTAGAATATTATAAAATATCTTAATTATCTTAATATATAAAAAATAGTAACATATTTAACTAATTTCAGATGTTCTTGGATCTAAAGACTCTCATCATCGAAGTATATATATATGAGTAAAGTTACTTTGCTATTGTTGTATCCCAATTTGTAATTTGTGAATCTTTCATTATTTTGTTTTTTCTTAAATAGGAATTGCACGATGGAAGTCAGTTGGTTTGTGACTGTGTCAGAGTATTCTTTCTTTTATTGTCTTGTTCGGTGGAGGTCCTAAAGATAAACAGTTACGATGGTTCTGTCAACGACCTGGAGCAAATGAAGCATTTCTTGGGGAAGTTGTTATGTCTCGAGCTGGTGGAGGTTCGTGCTCAGGTGGGATCAACTGAAGCAAAGCTGCAAATCATGGCTGATCTGCTAATGCTTCCCAGAGCTTCAACCAAGTGCAAAGTCCAGGTCAAGTTTTTTCCAAAGAGATACTAATTAAGATGCATGATCCAACGTTGGTAATACAATGTTAAGTCTATGTTTTGGTATGAGATGATTAAGTCTGTTGTTTTTGTATGTATTTGTTGATCATAAGAACATTGTTTCAAACCAATTCCCTTAATAACCAATAAAACAATCATCATCATCATCTAAATTAGCAGCAGCAGAAGAAGAAGCTTCCTCTACCTTCTTCTTTCTCCGGCGAGTTTGCATCCGTGGTAATCTGATCTCCGTCTCTAACAGCCATCAGTGAGCATGTTCCCGGCGATTCTGGTGGCAGCACGGTGTTTTCAGACGAGAAAACACGTTTCATTGACGGAGGAACAAGCTCAGGAGGTGTTGAGATTGTGGAGAGGTGATGTAAGAGAAGTTGAATAATCTCTGTGAAGTTTGGTCTGTCGTTTGGAGCTTCTTTCCAGCAAGATGTTACTATCATTGCTAAATCCTCCGGTAAATCCTCTGCGCTCGGCCTCACGTTCTAACCGGGAAAAAAATGTAAACAAACAGACAAACCAGTTCTTGGAATCAAGATTTCAAAAGAATAATGAAACAGTCACAAATCAAGAATCAAAAAACCTTGAATGCAGCGGCGTAAGCAGCTTGGAGATTTGACATGCCTTCGAAAGGTAACTTGTTGTGGATAAGCTCCCACAAGACGATGGCGAAGCTGTACGCATCTACCTTATGGTTATAGTGTTTTTTCTCACCTTGCCTCAACGTGACCGTGCTATAAAGCTGTTGTTTAATTAAACCGTTATATGGGAATCATACGAAAGAAATGATTTCATTGGTGGTGGGTGCATATTAGTTATTAGTACCTCAGGAGCCATCCAACGATAAGTACCAGTTTCTGCAGTCATCATCTCGGTTAGTGATTCTTCTCTTGCTAAACCCAAATCCGCTAGTTTAACAGTCTTGTAATCTGCGGTCAAGATCAAGTTCTCTGCAATCCAAAAAAAGATTAATAAGCTTTTATTTATAAAGTCTTGAAAGTGTGTTTTTTCTTTTGGTTTTTAAACTGTGTTACCTGGTTTGAGGTCACGATGAATGATTCCATGAGAGTGTAAGCATTCCATTGCACGAGCAATGTCTAGAGCAAACCCAACAGCTAAACGTGTGTCCAAACGCCCTGGACGCATACTCACAAGGTATTTACGCAATGTGCCGCCTAGTAAAAGCTCAGTGACTATAACCATGATTGGTTCTTTGCAAGCTCCAATAAACTACACACACAACACAACACACAAAAACCGAATCAGAACGTTTGTAGTGTTGTCTCTAACCAAACTCAATTTTAGCAAGAAAGAAGCTGAACCTTGACCAAATTCTTGTGTTGAACTCTAGACAACATAGAGACCTCTCTCGCAAATCTGCTATCTCTTTTAGCAATCTCTTCAGGAGATTCTCCCCTTTTAATAATCTTTATAGCAACTGTTTTGTTTTTATACCTAAAACAAGAAAACCAAAGTTCAAGAACCAGTCCAAGAAGATCAAAATCCAATAAAAAGTGAAGTCAAAAACAAGATAAAGAACTTACTTTCCTTCATAGATTTTGGCATGAGATCCTTCACCAATCTTGGGACCAACAAAGAGATGTTGAGGATCAACGACCCATTTAGGATCCAATTGATCTGAGTTAAACCCAGTTCCAGATCCCATTTCCAAAAAGTTCTTTAAGATTTTGATGATCTATTTTTGTTATATAGTTAGAAACCCTGTCAAATCGAAACCCCTTTGATGATCAATCATTCTTTGATACAATCAGAAAGAAACAAAATGCTTTTAAAGAGGGAGGCTATAAAGCGAAATCAAGAGACGTCCATAAATGTTAATAAAAACAAAAAGACTTGTTAAGAAAGAAACAACAATCTCAATTTTGTGAATAGCAAAAGACCAAAAAGATCGCTCTCTCTCTCTCTCTCTCTTTGGTGCTGAACTTGAGTTGACAAAATGGGAACTGAAGATGAAACCCAGATGAGATGGAGAGAAGTGGTCAAAACTTGATGATTAATAGATAATAGTTCTACTTTAGGTTGGAGTTACAGATTTATATGAATTTATAAATTATAAACATAGAGAAGTTCCGTTGGTATCTTCAATAAAATTGAAACACAAACTTTAATAATTTTACTTATATAAGATTAAAGATCAGTCCTTTGGTACTTCACAAAGGAGATCATATAATTGTAACAACTAAATAAATACTAATATATTTTATTTCACTCTTTTTTCTATCATGTCGGAAAATGGTGAAATGAGATTAAGTTTGGTCCCTATTAAAATCTTTGATTTGGACTCCATTATTGTGTAGATAGTACATGTTGGCGTCGGGTTAGGCCCGATTAAAGCCCATAGTGATTAAGATTTCAGCCCAAAGGCTGAGCGAGCTAGCTTAACCAAATGACATGTACAAAAGAAAAACAGCTTCGTGTAACAAAATTCTAAAACATTTTAATTCAAAGACCAATGTGACTGATTCTCTCTTACAAAACTTCATAAAGAACGATGAACCAATAATGCCTAAATAATACAACACTGACCAGACATACTCTTAGTGTGATCTTCCATCATATAAACCAGCAGAAAGTGATTGAAACATAGACTTAGTGTGATCTTGCATTATATAAAGACCCATTATCGACGTTTATATAAACAAGCTTTCAACTCAGGCCACTCGATTTTCTTCTTATTTGAATTCAACTTCTCCTATATAAATCACACAATTAAAGAAAATGTTACATGATTAAAAGTGGAGAACCAATCTCAGAGACTAACAAAACCTAAAGGAAGCTATTTTTTTAACTAACCTTTTTCTTGAAATGCAATAAGATGAACATCTTGTTCGAGAAGTCCTGAACCAAGAACCAAATGGGTTTCTTTTCTTATAGTGAAAATTCAGAAAAGAAGAGTAGAGAGATAAATAAATAAAAAATTACCTTTAAAGACGAGCTAAATCCAAGGTCAGAAACTGCTTTCACAAAGTCTTTAGGATCTGCTCCTCCATTGTTTGGATCAAACCTGCTTTTTACTTCAGCTATAAGAAGCCAACCACTGTTGAGCAAACCAAAGGAATGTCTTACTCAGAATCATGACCAAACAAAAAAAAAACTAGGAAGTGAAGAAAAGAAAGCAGAACCTTGGACGGAGAACTCGATGTGCCTCTTTGATGAAACTTGAATAGTTTGTTCCCATTAATGAAAGACAGAAAACAGCAACATCGACTGATGAAGACTCAAGTGGAGTCTACCAAGAACACAACAAATACTTATTAAAGTCAAACTGAAAAAATAAAATCAATGGTAGTAGAAAGAATGCAGTTAGATTTGAATGTACATTTGACATATCGCAGGCAATAACAGATGGGTCCTTTGAGACAAGATCAAAGGAGAAAACTTTGTTCTTCACACTCTTTGCAATCCTTGCATCACCTGATAACAAAAAAAAAAAAGTAAACAGATTTACAACGAATTAAAAGCAATTTCAGACAGCAAAACACAGGATAATAGATAAGCATCTCACCACAGCCAAAATCAGCGACAACTAGAGAAGAGCTTCGAGACGATAACCAATTGATAATGGAGTTAACAGGAAGCTCAGGCCAGTTTGACATTTGCTGCTGATAACCAGTATGATACTGAAACAACAACAAAACAGAATCAGTTACTTGTTATTGATCAATATGACATTCTTGATTTTTTTTTGAGAGTTTACCATATCAAACAAGGTTGGATCTTCATTGAAGTAGTCTAAAGCTTCTTGTCCACTGACAAAACAAAACACACACACACAAGATTATTGAAACTGAAAGAAAGTTGTCGGAAAGAAATGAAATTTGTAAAACATACGAGCAAGTGTAGAGCTTCTCATTCAGCCTCCTGAAGTTCCCTCCTGATAACTTCTCTCGAAGCTGCAGTTTTTTTTAAATTGTAATGATTCAATACCTTTGTAACTTCAGCTACAAGACAGCAATCAAATATGTAAGCTAAGAGAGAGAGAGAGAGACAGAACCGTGTCGAGAAAGTTGGAAGGTTTAGGTCGTTTCGACAAAGCTGACGATCCTCCATGGTTTTTGGTATCTCTTTGACGCTTTTTGTCGTTGTTTTGATTCTTGGGTGTCTCTTCAGGCTCTTCTTTAGTATTTTTAGGGTTTCGTTGTCTCTTCCTCTTCCTGTTTCTGCTTGTAGCTTCCTCTTTCATGGCTTTAGCCGTCTTCTTCCTCCACGAGAACGGAACTCTTTTTTCTCAGCGTTAGGTTAGTTTCACAGTAGAAAGATTATGCTCTTCTGGGCTATAGACTTAAGTTTATTGGGCTTTACGTATTTGGCCCAATTATTTGATATATGGGTTTGTAATAAAGGTGGTACCACTCAAAGAATGGTTATGGAGATTCTTAATCATAAAGCGTAGGTAGTGTTCGTGAATCATGACCAACTTTTAAGGTTTGAAACATCACAAATTCTCCTAACTAATGTGCCTAATCATAATGGATCTTAAGGTTTTACATTATAAAGTCTGAAAAACGAGTTAGATGATGTAAATATTGTGAGGCATCATCATCATCATCATCATCATCTCTTAAATTGTGTGTAAGTCCATCTCATGTGTTTTGATAAATCCCGTGCAAATTAAAATTTTTTATTAGACCAATAAAAATAATCTGTAATAAAAGCTTTAAATCTGTAAAAAGAAAATTATAAATTACTAATTGAAAATTATCTTTTGTGGATCCTATGCAGAAACACCTTGTGCACATGACAAGAGTAGGTACTAACTGTGTAATAAAATATATATTGAATTGAATAAACTGATAAACATATTAATATTATATAAGTAAATATTTCTAGAAAATGTTAGAATAAACATCCACTTTCGAATCATATAGTAAGATAATACATTCTCATATATATATTTTTTGTTAAATTTTCAACAAGATTACTTATAGATTATGATTAGTAGATTTTCATCAAACTAATGTTGGCAATGTTGAACTCGATTTCATTGTTTTCCCAATCACTATTCTTATTTTTAATATTCTTTTCAAAGATTTTTACTTTCCTAACGGTTTGTTTACCAAAAGGTTGTTATATATATTTTTTTTTTTTGTCATCAATCAAACTTCTATAAAATCACTTTGGTTCGTTTAGACAAGCTACTTAAGCGAACCTATTGAAAACCATACCGTTTACAACCTAAAATTTTTGCGCACATGATCGTCCTCCTTTTGCTAACGAGTCCACACATAAGTTTAAAGATCTAGAGATATATGAGAATACAAAATTCGTGAAGCATGCACTAATTAGTTTAATTATGTCTAACTCTGATGCTAATGCTGGTCAATCTTCTGTCTCTTTGGAAAATATTTATCAGCTGCTGGCAGTTCGACTCGGACAAGACTTGGTGAAATCCTGATGCAACCATGGTTGAATCAACTGACTATTCAACAAAGGATAAACCGGGATGGCTGAATGGAAAGCTTGAAGATGAACCTAAGGCTGGAATGGAGCATGCTGAGCTTATTTCTCACTCAAGTTACAATGAAGATGTGATCAGATTCGAGTTTGGACTTTTCTCAGCTCAAGACAATATCAGAAACCAAGAAATTAAAGGAAGCAATGACTTGCTTGGTTTAGTATGAGCCAGAACCAAATCAGCCAAGAAAATCAAGTGAAGAAGTCAGCCTAAATAATTAATATTGAGTTTTCAAGAAAATTTTAGTTTTAATTAAGTTTTTCTTATTTTTCTTATTTTAGGACTTTTCCATTTCCTTCTTCTCTACTTAAACTCTCTTTTGTTTCAGAAATATTATTCACTTTTTTTATCAAAAACTCTCTCTAATTTTGTGAATCATTTGTTCATCTTTGTACACTGATTGCTAGAAGTTCATTCTCTGATTGCAAACTTGTCTTTGATCACAAACAGAGTTCATTCTCTTGATCTTAGGCACATCAACACAAGATTTGATCAGTCCATAGATCATTTCTGAAGATCACCCAATCAATCAATCCATTTCCATCTGAATCAACCCCTTTCTCTCTCAAACCAGGATATCATCCTTCATAGAATCATGGACAAAAAGGATCCCCTCACAAGGGATTCATCAATTGGTATCAAAGCAGATTTGAAGGCTCTTGATCTGGGTTTGAATTTGAAACTCTCAAAAATCTGGGTTTGGTTTCTTCTTCTTTGTTTTGGGAAATCTGATTTGTTTTTCTCTGCAATTTTCTCATAAAGTTCTTATCTTTCTATCTGTTGTATCTGCAAGAGGGCCAACCAGATTTAAAAAAAAAAACAGAAACAAATCGAAAAGATTTAAGAAAAAGTTGAAGAGAAATCCAACTGGGCTGAAGAGAAATCCAGCCTTTGGTGGTAAAGCCTCTTGCAAACAAAAATATTGCAATCTTTCTATCTCTTTCTTCTGTTTTGGGGTTGGGGAATTGATCTCTAAAAGCATGATCTTTGTTTGTTGTTGAGCTACTGGATTCACAGAGAAATATCACAGAAAAATCAGAGAGAAACACTTGAGAGAAGTGAGGCTTTGGCTATATGTTATTGTGCTAATTTTCTTGTTGAGTTTCTTAACAGGAAGCCATGTCTGAAGGAAGCAATGGCAGGAGGAGACGTCCTGAAAAGGAGTTAGATTACAACCAGTTTGACTATGTTACAAAAGCAGCCTTGGAAAAAAGAGAAAAGTCTATGAGAAAAAGAGATTCATATGATATTGATGAGTCTGGTTATGAGCAGGAAAGTATACTATCTAGGAGGTCACTGCAAAAGCTTAACAGGAGGAGCACACATCATGATCAATTCAGTTCTTCCACAAAGAGTTTGCTGGAAAAAAGACATAATTTGATAAGAAAAGAAAAATCGGTTTTTAATCATTCTGATTTTGTGCAGGAAAAGGCACGACCAAGGAGGCAAGAGGAATCAATTAGGAGGAGCAGAGTACATCCTAGACATGCCAGAGAAGAGAAGGTTACTTGCTATGGTCGTGATCCNACAACAAGCAGAACTTGATTATTTGCAAAGCCAACTGTTTCAAGATGATTTCAAAAGGATTGCACAAGAAGTAATCAATGAGTTTGCAAAAGACCAGCATGTGAGACCACCCACACAACCTTCCTCAAAGGTTACTGACCCAATGAGTTGCAGCAAGCAGGAGCAGATCATCCAAGAGCTGAAAACAGAGCCATCTAAGATAATAGAAGAAACTGAGACAAAAAATGAGTTCTCTCTTTTCTCTTCTCAATCTGAAAATTTTATCAGTGGTGCTTGTGATGAACTAACATGTATTGAACCGGTGCAACCGAGTAGCCTTGATTCAGTATCTCAGGTCTTAGAAGAAACCCTAGCAGAAGAAGCACAAAAGAGTTCACTACCAGAACAAGAGTTGGAGCAGCCCAACATTGAAGCAGAAACATATGCTAAGTCATTCTCTTTGAACTCTCAAGGGCACTGTAAGGATCTTGATATGGTTAATTATGTGCCTGAAATGTTTGTTATGGTTAGTTCCAGTGATGTAAAACATTTTGGTCTGGAAAAAGTAAAAGAATTTTGTGTTTCAAACTCTGTTTTTGATAACATGATTAATTCTTTTAAAGTGTTTGAACCTGATAAACTCTCTGATCAAAAACATTATCATTTTGTTAATGACATTGATTTTGATCATATTTTTTGAGTCTTGAGAAGTTTATGAAACATAACAGAAGCTTTGATCATCCTGAAAAGTTATTAGAACAAGTTCTACAACAGTCTGATTTCTGTTCTAGAAAATTGTTTGATTCATTTGTTTTCAAAGAAAATGGCTTTGTTCTGAATTGTTCTAAGCATAAACTAGTCCCGGGTGATTTGTTTGCATCTACTTATGCCATGAGCGAACCTAGAAATTTGTAGAAAACAAAATCAGTTAGAGCTGAAACCGATTTTAGTTGTGATTATGTTTTGAAACTTGTTCATGCTTGTTCTAAAACTGATAAATCTTGGTTTGTTTTGAGATCAAGCTTGCACAATGATGTCGTTTTGAGCTTTGAGGATATATTAGTGTACAACACATTCTTTGAAAGCCATGCTAAACCTGTGAGACATGTGCTAACTGATTTTGAATCTGATCTTGAACTTAAACTTTTGTGTTATGATTCTGATCAAGTTAGGCACAAATTGAAGTTGTTCTATGTTATTGAGTGCCTTGATACCAGTCTGGTTTATAATACTTACTTTGATGTGTATCTTAAAAGTCTGAAACAAGTGCAACATGTTCTCAGAAAGAAATTCTTGGTTATTGATCAGATTAAGAACATGTTTTTCCTATATGACACTGGATTTCTAGTCTTTGTTTTGAGTATCCAGGAACAGCAGGATCAGTCTCAGATGGTTGCAAGGAACAATAGCAAATGCAAATCTTATAAACCTGAGATTTGGAGATGGAAATACTTGAGGAAAATGGATTCAAAACTCCAAGGAAGTTTCTGTCCAAAACCTTACTTTGATGTTGTTTTCATGCTTATTTTCCTGATTATTTGTCTTGCTTCTTACTTGTTTCCTTTTGATGTAGGAGATACATATTTGAGGACAAATCTTTTCAAAGGAAGAGGGGATGATGCAACCATGGTTGAACCAACTGACTATTCAACAAAGGATAAACCGGGATGGCTGAATGGAAAGCTTGAAGATGAACCTAAGGCTGGATTGGAGCATGCTGAGCTTATTTCTCACTCAAGTTACAATGAAGATGTGATCAGATTCGAGTTTGGACTTTTCTCAGCTCAAGACAATATCAGAAACCAAGAAATTAAAGGAAGCAATGACTTGCTTGGTTTAGTATGAGCCAGAACCAAATCAGCCAAGAAAATCAAGTGAAGAAGTCAGCCTAAATAATTAATATTGAGTTTTCAAGAAAATTTTAGTTTTAATTAAGTTTTTCTTATTTTTCTTATTTTAGGACTTTTCCATTTCCTTCTTCTCTACTTAAACTCTCTTTTGTTTCAGAAATATTATTCACTCTTTTTATCAAAAACTCTCTCTAATTTTGTGAATCCTTTGTTCATCTTTGTACACTGATTGCTAGAAGTTCATTCTCTGATTGCAAACTTGTCTTTGATCACAAACATAGTTCATTCTCTTGATCTTAGGCACATCAACACAAGATTTGATCAGTCCATAGATCATTTCTGAAGATCACCCAATCAATCAATCCATTTCCATCTGAATCAACCCCTTTCTCTCTCAAACCAGGATATCATCCTTCATAGAATCAGGGACAAAAAGGATCCCCTCACAAGGGATTCATCAAATCCTCGGTCATGTACTTCATTCATCGCCCACGCTAGGGCCTCTGCTTCATATTTGATTGGTGCCTACAAACGGGGGCAACACTTCTGTCCATGCAAGATCACCTCCTCTCCCTCGTGTAGAACGAAACCCAGTCCCATCCACTCCTCGTTTTCAGACCAATATCTATCAATTTGGCACTTGTATTGAAGCCTTTTTCCAGTTTATATTTGAGCTTGATTGCTTCTTTATGTTCGTGGCTCCTCTGTTTCCTCCATTGCATCTCATAGTTGTGCCACTCTCCATGTTTCAGCCTCTTGTATCACCGGCTGAAGAGTATCCATCGGTGATATATACTTTCCATCAAAGCACTTCTCGTTCCTCGCTTCACATACGTGCTATAGTAGCCATGGGAAAATTGAGAAACTCTCTCTGTCCATTTGATGTCGAGGTTTAAGACATTAGGTAGTCAAAGTTTGCAAATAGAGACGTACACAAAAATAAGTCCGGAGGTGATGGTATTGTGGACAAAGCCCATTCCTGGTATTGTCTCCTTCTTTATCTTGAGGTGAATCATTACTCAAGTTCTCACCAATCTTCTGCGTTAATACCAAAACAAAACAAGAAGTGGATGATGAAGGTGCAAGGCGTCTATTAGTGAATTTACATGGGAATATATCTTGCAACATTATTATTATGCATCTTGTCAACAATCATCTTCATTCGTGATTCGTTGTTTACATATCCAACAACTATTTTTTTGAATTTATCTTTTAGATGTTTACTCTGCACAAGACTAATCAGAGAAAACATCAACCAAATGTACTAGTAGTATCATATACACACTAAAACAAGATTGAGTCATTATGCCTTTTCTTACATTAGGGCATGTAGGATACTTGAAACCACCCAACGAAATTACATGAAAACGAAGACCAACTTCATCTATCACAATACTTTCATTGTTTTCAGAATCCTTAGAGATATAAACCATCGAGGTTGAAGAAATATCTGCCAACATCAAGTGAAACAAAAACCAAAAACATATTTATGTTCTTATTAATTTTCTTTGCAGACTCGTTTGGTGTCATATTCACATATATCAACAGACAATCAAAATAACATTAACAAATGTAATTAAAAACTGAAAGACAAGTAATTAATTAGTACCTTCAAGAATTTAACAGAAGCAACTTGGATGTGTCATTATAAAAAGGTTATACATTGACAAGAAATGCAACGCAACCTTGTTTTGTACAACCAAACCATGTTTCTCATGTGATCTCGTTTCTACCTCCGTAGATATCGTTTGTTTCCTCATCTTCATCCTATCAACAAGCCGGTTTAAATACCTTTTGTTTTAATTTATATGACATACATTATCATTGAATTTTATAATGGTCATGATGATGACAATGCATAATTAACGTGAAATGTACTTATACATATTATACTAGTTTTCTCTCTTATGAACGAGCAGCAATTAGGTACTGAGCGTTTTCTTGTCATTAGAACACCACTGATTCCATGATGAACCACATGATCCACTTAGTAATTAGGATTGTGGTTTAAACTAACATAATAAACAAGCAATGAATAAACAACTGAATTGGTATAATTATTTGATGAAGAATATATGTTTCTTATTTATCAATGGTACCAATACAATGAAGATGAACAAAATAATATAAAGTTTGAAATGAATCAGAGTGCAAAAATGTATAGCATGAGTGTCTAAGACTTGGCGCCATTTATTCGTCTATGTTCTCTTTTTATAACTGGTATGGGTGAGAATCATAATGGAAGCTTGTATCCAGAAACATCCTTCATTGAATGTTTTGATCTTTATTTACGTTTTGGATTGACTGGTTGTGTTGGCACTGACTCTCTTCTAAATTCGGGATATACCTTTATTTTTTTATGTTTAAAAAAAAAAAATACACTATTGAGTTAGACTAGATTCTAACAATTTATATAAATGTTATTATCTCTTAATTTATATCCATTAAAATATGAGAACTTTCAAATACATATTTCTATTCTTAAAATAATTTATACATTGAGTCTGTTTATGTTGTTGACAAAAAACAATTTATATATTTGTTACTGCTTTTTCTTAATGTCAATTATTACTATTTTCATTATTTACTTTAGTATTAAACATTTAATTAGTCTCTGTTAATTTATATTCATTAGTTACATACTTTTGAGTTTTATTTTTTGAGAAAAACATATATTTGAGTTAGAGAATTTCCAAAATACGCATTTCTTTTATTTTTGTAATAATTTATATATTTTATTGATTTTTCTTAGTGTCAATGTTCTTGGTTTTTTCCTAATTTCGTTTAAGTATTAAATATTGCTTTTTACTTAATTTATCCCAATATATAAAAGGGATTGTGACTGAATAGATAGACTGTCCACGTTGGATGAAAAAATCAGCCAATAAAATACTTCTATTTTACCATGTCATAGCAAATTACTCAACACAGTTTAGATCCAGACCAATATGTGGGCTGATAACAATATATTTCGAATTGGCCCATATCAAGCTCATGTTGCCTAAACCTATTCTCTACGACTTCTATTTCGTCGTCGTCACCGTTACAGTTCTCTGTAATTACCCCAATCCACTGATTAATTATGTTATTTGCTCCTTCCTTCATGCTTGCGATCCACCTCCCTCTGGTCTCCTCCTATATAAATTGCTATGTCTAATCTTAAATCCAACCAAAATCCAAAACGTCCAATGAAAAAAGCAAAGCTATGACTATGAAATCATGTCTATTCTTCTTCCTCACCCTTTTCTCTATGAAACCCTTTCTCAAAATTTCCAGGTTTATGATGACTTACAAGAGTAGCAACACGGTCATGTAGTCATGGTAAGATTTTTTTTTTCTCTGCCTCACCCTGTGTAAAGTTCATAGCTTTTGATTTGAGATTCACTTAGCTGTTTCTGTGTAAATGTGAACTTGATTTTCAGCAATTTCTAGGGATGAAGGCACTAGAGCAAACAATCATGTATCCATCAACCCAAATCATCTAGCAGCCATCGAACCATTTCTCGGACGTTCCGCTTCCCTCTCTAGAGAGAATAACAAAGAGACAATCTAAAATCTTTTTTTTTTTTACTTTTAATTTTCAATTTTGAAATATTACAAGAAAACAATCTTATATTCTAGGAGGATCCAGATTGTCTCTGCTGGTGGAGAGATAATGAGAATATGATGCCGGAAACATAGCCGGCTAAATTTGGCAAGGTGTCTATGTCTTCTTCTTCATCATCTTCAAGCTTTGGCCTTACTTCAGTGAACATCGAGAGATTGTGGATGGAGTGACGTCGTCAATGGCTTCGAAGAAGTGGAGAGCAAACCAGAGTCTGTTGTTGCCGACAATGCTGTGGCGGAATCTTCAGGTATCGTTTTATCTTAGCTTCTCCTTGTGATTGAGCCCAATGTAGAATAGTATAGGCTAAAAGCTGATTCATATGTTTAGTATGCCGATCTTTTTTGGATTTGGATCCAATCCCTTTTGGAGGAGTTTTGAACTCCCTGCATGGTTTGATATTTGGGTTTGTGGGTTTTCCAGGTGACGGCAATAAAGCTTTTCACGAGTAGTACAATGCATGTGGAGGGTTCTTAGTGGCAGGGCTGAATCATCATCATCATCAAAGCCTAGGCTACGTAAATCAAAGACTGAGAGACAACAAAAAGTTATTCACATTCTTGCTGAGGATGTTGCTAAGAAATTCGATGACATAGTCTCGGTAGGGAAAAAGGTACATCTTTTATTTTCGGGTTGTTTTCTTCTCTTGCTTCTATTTTTAGTTATTTTACATGTGTGCTATTTTTATGATTTCTATTTTCTGTGCACTATTACTTTCACTCTTACATAAGCAGGTAAAGCCTACTTTTAGCGTTGATCGCCACAGTGATCATCACTAGGTAATGTTTTTATTAAGCACTTTTAATTATCAATAAAAACTGGAAAATATATCTTCTCTTATTGAACGCTCATGATCAGGCATCATTACATTTACACCAGATACAAACATTGATTAGCAATACTGATTTGTTATTTGCTAACGAGTCTTTTGAAATTGTGTTTAGTTAGTTTTGAAGGAAGTTTGTAGCTTCTTCCAGATTTTGTTCATATAAATAGTGAATGTTTAGATTTTCCAGATTTAGTTCATATAACTGGTGAAAGTTTAGAGGATCTTTAACATTTCTAAAGGATGTTGACTTATGTTTTCTCTATAATGAATCGTTAACCCTCTTGGATCATGGAGAACAATTGAGTGTCATTATCTTGCAAGTTTGTTAATAGTTCTGTAGAACATGTTTTGAGTCCTATTTTAATTATTACTCATTGTTGATTTGAAGTTAGTCAGACAAAAGAGTGCTACATTACCCTCCAATTCAACTCATTATAATCATGGACTGTATTGTTCAAATTAGGTGAGCGTAAACTGGTTTTGGGTGCTCCCACTAAGTCTCACATAACCTTTGAAGATCATGACAAATAATGGATAGGGTCTGTTCTATTTTCAGCTTCATATGTCGTAATAAAGAAAACTGTAAAGAAGACGTCTAAATCTTTTAATACACAACATTGTAAGACTTAATGCTTCTGTTTTTGACATATTTGAATATTCTATCTATTTTTATTACTTTATATATTATATTAGTATTTATGTATTTCTATATACACAACATTGAAAAGATGAAAAGAGATGTGATATAAATGAAGCATTACCCATTAAATGTATTTCTTTATTCAATATTTATATATAGATATGTTGTAATCTTCTTCCTCAAAGCCAAAAATATATTTAAAAAAAAACAAGTCTCTTTTTTGTATCACATTCTTTTCATTTGAAAAAGTAAATGACAGTTTATTAAACCAAAGTAAGCATTTAATAAACAACTTAATATAATGTAATTCAAACAAAAAGTATATTATAAAATATAACAGTAGCCAATAATGTACATAGTGTATATACTACATTTCCATTAAGAAAATGATAAAGGTTTTAGACAATCTTATAACATGACACATATTAAAATATATTAAATCAGTACAAAAAATAAAAATAAGTTATATACTACTCCCTCTGTTCTATTAAGATAGATGTTTTGGTGTTTTTACACATATTAAAAAACACATTAATCATACATCATTTTTAGAAATTATCAAATTCCAATGCATTTTAACCAATAGTTTTTCAATGAATTCAATTAATTTTATTGAAATTTGCAATTTTTGTATAGAAAACATAAAAAATCCATCTTTGTGAAACAATTTATTTTTTTAAAACATCTATCTTAATGGAACAGAGAGAGTAATATTTATTTTTTTAAAAAAAATATTTAGTAATAATCCGCGCGTAGCGCGGAAAGTCTCTAGTATCCATAAGAGTTGCAGAAATTTCAAACTAGGCATTTATTTTATTTTCTTATTCCATATTATTGATTTTGAAGCATGTGAACTCTCAACCGATCATAGACATGAACTATACGGTACAATCGAGCGACAATAACCGGGTTCCATGACGAAGCAAATCAAACTCAAACAAAAACGAACCAGTCCATTAAACCAGATCAAAGTTTTATTAAAGCAAAGTTAAATTCCAAGAAGTTGCCCCATATCAAAGAAAGATATCATTCAGACACGATATGGCTCATCATCAAGATTTTCACCAAACCACAACATACAAAGAACAACAACAAACACAACGTTCTTTCAAAAAAGAAAAAAACAACAAACACAACGTAGAAGAAAATGAAAACTACATAAAGGAAGAGAATTATAAAAAAAACTCCCAGAAACCATAAAGGTTTATATGTTTCTTAAATGGTATGAAATGACAGATAAAAAACATAAACAAAACTTCTATTTGAATCAAATAGGTTAGGTGGTTCTTTATCCTGACCTCTTGAAAAAGGTGTAACCAATCATGGCTATAGTTGCAACGGCTCCAACCACGGCTGCTCCAAGATACATCTCTTCTTTGTCAAGAGGCTGAAACCATATGTAGCACTTTCCTTCTTTCTTGACTGGCTCTGGCTTCGGGTTTTCGGCTTGGCAACAGGAAACGCTGCCGTTTGATCCTTGGCAACATCCTCCTGTGAAATTCTCAACTACAGGGTTACCGTTAGGCACCACTCTCTGTTCATGCTCTTTCTCAGCTACACCCCCAGGTAAGCCCATTTGTCCCCTGAAATAGAAAAAAGGTATTTGAGTTTTGTATGTCATAGTAAACATATGTAAACCAAACCAAAAGATCAGGAGTTTGAAACCTATACCTCCAAATCCTTTGAATGATTTCTCCTTTTGCAATATGTTGGTCAAGCAACTCAGGTACATCATCAGGAGTTACATACCCATACCTACATTTAAAGTAAGCCATGTGATGGATAAACCTGCTATAACATTTTCAGTTTCTTTACTTCTGGTCCAAACATTTATAACTTACCAATTGCCAGAGATCTTTCCAGCTGAATCAGGACTGAAAATGATAATATTACCAGCATACTTGTGCTGTCCAACGTGAGAGCATCGCTTGAGAGAGATTTGGTCTGATAGTCCACGGGAGCCAATCTCCTGCTTGAACCTCTCTAAGATGACAGGTCCACAAACACCACATCTCTTGTCTCGACTAGCGTGAGTACACACGAAGACAAATGTTCCAGATAACTTTTCCTCTCTCCCAGATCTCCATGGCTTCCCATTCACAAGCACATCTTCAAAGAAACTTTCCACTTCAGTATCCTTAATCCCCCTTGTAGATCATAAAAGCATCACACGTAATTAGCATCTAGAATCAAACGCATGCAGTTCAATATCAGAATCTCAGGTTTAATAACTGAGCTACACATAGAAGTAGCTCTGGGCATTTGTAATTAAAACCCTACATCAAACCGAATCAGAACTGAAAAATCCGAATCTTCACCCAATCCGATCTATAAAAATATCTAAATGAAAATATTATAAGTAGGTAATTTGGAACTTTTATTGAGTACCTCAAATTTAATATGATATCTAATGTAACCTAAAAATATTATTAGCCGAATCTTTAATGAGTTCAGATTCAAAATGAATCTTATACATATAGTTACAAAATCTACTAGAATTCGAAATATTATTAACCAAAACCCGATCTAAATCTATATAAAACCCAAATGAAGTTTAAGAGGCTGAATCAGAAAACTCGATTGGTATCGGAACATCCATGCATAGAATTAGCCAATGCAATCTTCACTCCTTCAGAATCAGTCAGTGTTCTAGTCAAGTCAACTGTCTTTCCGGAAAAAAAAATTACGCTTAGAATCAAAAACTAGGAGAGGAACTCACTTGTATCTAACCATATCCGGGAAAACCAACACATCTCCATCAGATCCACCACCTTCGCATACATTTAGCTTAGTCTACAAGCAACAACAAAAAGTCAGATTAAGACGACTTATGATTGATATTAACAAAAAAGCTAGCTAACGTTTGTATATACTACCGGAACAAGGAGATCAGATTTGCGATCCTTGAGCAACGTAGCGAACCTCTGAGGTAAACCTTCCTCCTCAACGTGTGAGATCCAAGCTTCAGGAGTCTTGTAGAGAACGAAAACATGGCGACCGTACGAAGTGATCGAGTTAGCGATGTTGGTGCTGTACATCTCCGCCCGCTTAAACCCGAACTCCGTGTCTTCCGACGCCGGAACTGAGCTCAGATTCTCAACGTTCGTCATCTGTCAAAGAGAGATAGAGAGAGAGAGAGATTGAAGAAGAAGAAGAAGAAGAAGCAGATTCGAAAGTGGAAGACGCACGCAGTGCAACTTCAACGTTTATTAATATTCGATCGTTCCAACACGTCTCGAGGCACACACATGAGTATGGGTCCCACATTTTTTGATATGACAGGTTGGTGATGTTAAACTCTACCTGACAGACGGAATCGTGCAAAGCGACTCGTTCGTCATCTAATCGTGTAGTGACAGACAGTTGCTTTAGTTAAATTATGCCACGTTGGTCAACTGTATCACACGTATTATATCATTTTCTTGCAAGCTAATTGTCTGGTGATGTGAGCTTAAACATCTATTTTATTTTTTATACCACTGGTGGTAATATAATTAAATCATAGTTACAAAGATTAAAAGTTCAACATATTTGGATTTGGCATAATTTCTTAGCTATATACATTGCGTAATTGTGTAGTTTACGGTGAACTCGTCAATCGACCTTTCAAAATGTCCAATTGACAAATTTGGTGAACGTTTCAATTGGTATGCTATTGATTTAATTAATTTACTAGTTGTCTTTACCACAGACAGAGCAGAAATAATAAGTCTTTGGACTTGTTCGGATTGAATCGTGCACGGACCTAAGCTATTGGCTGTGTAGTTCACTTGGTCCCTAAGATTGACAATTTTTTCTGTTGATCAAAGTGTTGACAAAGATCATCTGATGTTGAGCTTAACCGGGTTGGTCAAGCCTGATCGTGCATTTTATCAAATTCGAATATGTTTTGGTTTAATTGTTCATGCTACACTTGGTTTTAAAATGCATCAGTTTTACTCTGGATCTATATAAGAAACAAAAGGATTAGAGTTGTGGAGTGAGTTAGATTCAAGAGGCGAGAGATTGATTCATTGTCTCTTTGATAAAGCTCTTGAAGATTCTTGTAACTGCAAATCCTAATTAAGATCTAGTGAATAATAGCATGAAGAATAAATACATTCTATCATATATTACCATGATTATGACAACAAGTATCCATCATCATCTTACAGGTTCTTTATTACATTAACGTTCTGGGAAAAGGAATCCTAAGAACAAGGAGGGTCAAGAGTTGTGGAGCAGATTGTCGAAATAAAGGTTTAAGACGTATCTAGCGGCGGAGAGAACATCAAGGCGCCTCTCACTAGGCTCGTACTTACCTTTGCGGAGCTGATACCGATGAGTCACCGCCGAGATTGTGTAGGTTTGACCTTCTATCATCACGTTCTCTCCGCACTGAAGATTCTGCAAAAATCACAGCTTTTTTCACATCATAATTAAACTCCAAGTTAAATTAAGGAAATTCTCAGTGAAGGGATTTAAGACAAGACATGAGGAAGGCAACGAACGCCGAGAGACTTAGGTGGGGGAGTAATTTCAATGACTTTATAAGGAGAAATGCTTTGATCTCTTCCTTTCTCTTTCTTTCTGCAATCTATCTTCAACCTCCTCCTCCTCCTCTCTACCTGCACATCTCCATTTTTGAATAAACCCCCTAATCATAAGAAAAACAATAATACAAAAGGACTAGTTGCGATGCAAATCGCTCTAAAAATCGTTACTTTTCCGATGCAAACGATGTTAGATGCAAGTGTTGCCATCTCCAGATATCTGTTTCTCAAACCCAGAAAATGCTACTAACAACTTTTCTCGGAATATATTGAAATGAAACAGAGATAAGAAAACAGAGATAAGAAAATGAGCTAGAAAGAGAGACAATCAAAACAACGATGAAAAGAGGTAGGCTTGGTGAAATTTCCGGGGGAAAAAAAGAGAAGAATAGTGAAACAATTGAGGCAGATGACTGACCACCAGATATTTTTGGTTGATTTGTGGTTCTCACTTAAGAAGGGAGAAGAAGACCAAAGTCAAACCTTCGGATGGACATAGAAGGTTCTTAATAAAAATATTCGACGGTACAGACAAATGTCTAACTGGTAAGGTTGGAATCAAAACTCGAAAGCCATGATACGGAGCTAAATCTAGTTACCACATAGACTTATTCTAAGCAAAAAGAATAATCTGGTAATTATCTATAATGTATTAGACTAATCTCTGGGAATCAAACTCTCCTCTCTCATCATACAGTATTACTCTCTAGCTATCACTCTTGATAACCATACATGACAGAAACAAACAAGAAGAAGAATGAAAGCTTTATGCAACTTTCTACCTTCCATAAGGATGGTACCGTCCCGAACCTCCATATCCTCCTCTACTTCCTCCTCCTCCACCACCACCATAGAACGAGCCTCCTCCACTCCCACCACCACCACCAGGGTAACCTCCTCCGCCTCCAACTCCAGTACCACCCATGTCATACCCACCGCTGCCCCTATAGCCTCCTCCTCCACCATACCCACCACTCCCGTATCCACCTCCATAACTCCCACTTGGTCCACCATAACCACCTGCTGCCTCACCATACGGCCCGCCATACATATCACCAGGTCCACCACCGTACCCTCCTCCTGCACCTCCCATGCCGTAACCACCTCTGTTGTAACCACCACCGCCTCCTCCTCCATAACGACCAGAGTACCCAAGTGGTGGTTCTCCTCCTCTATATGGTCCGACACCACCACCATATCCACCGCCGCCATACCCGCCAAACTCTCCTCCGTACCCTCCATAGCCACCAGACCGGCCACCTCCATATCCACCACCAGATTTGTAAGGACCATCTGGACCACCATATCCACCGCCGGGTCCTCCACCATAACCATCTCCATAACCTCCGCCGAAGTTAGAGCGTGAGTCACCAAACCGCCTTGAAGGGGTTGTTACCGAGTTTGGTTTTTTCGGCTCTGCCTTCTTTATCTCTACCTATATAAGACAACAATACAACAATGTAAGAGGGAGATGTGAGTGTTCTGATTTAGCTACAAAAGCCTTAGAATCTCAACAACATTCTGTTACCTGAGTCCCAGAGAGCTCAATTCTGTTCCCTTTTGCCAAGAGAAGATCAACCATGTCTTCACTTTCATATGTAACAAACCCAAACCCACGTGATCTTCCAGTTGCGTGATCACGCATAATCTGGTGTTCCTTCAGCTCTCCAAATTGCATAAAGAACTCCTTGAACTCATCTACACAAACCCCAATCACCAGATGAGTTACTTCATGAAAATCATACGAGAGAAAGCAATAAGAAAGAAAAGACTGGTGTCTTACCATCATCAACAGTTGAAGGGATTCCACCAACAAATATCTTCTTGGTTTTGAACTCGTTGGAGCTCATGGATCCTCTCGGTATCGTCCGCTTAATCTCAACCTGAAGAGACAAAAAAAGAAGAAGCAAACGTCATTGTACTGTAAGACACAGCTTAAGAACGCACACTTAGGCTTGTTAAGCCACAGAGCTCAATATTAACCTGCTTTCCGTTTATAATGTGATTCTCCTGGATAACCTTGTCGACCACAGAAGAATCAGCATAAGTAACAAACCCAAACCCTCGGGGCTGTCCAGTTTTTCTATCCTTCATAATCACAGAATCTGTAATCTCTCCATACTTCTCAAAATGCTTGACGAACTCAGCTGCACAAGCAGATTAGAAAAAAAAAACAGAGTTATAAAGTTTTGAACTTTAAACCAATAACGAGAGAGCTAACTTCTTAACAAAGTGGCAACCAGACACAAGAGCTAACCTGAAGTTGTCTCTCTGGCTAAACCTCCAACAAATATCTTTCTACAAATTCCACAAAACATCGTATAAGTACACTAATTCACTAAGTATAAGAGGACTAAACTTATCCTTCTAACGAGGAGATTTGCCCTAATTTCACCAATCAGTAAGAGTATCCATATAAAGTTGAAATCTTTTCTACTTTTCCTATCACGAATTTCTGTAACAGAGACCCTAACAAGCCCTTGATATCACAGAATCAAGCGAGAAATTTTAATAATTTTGAAAACCCTAGAAGAATCGAAAACAATACGATGCTCATTTTCTTCTTCTCTATTTCAATTTGAGATAATCCTAATTCTTGAATCTAGAATCTTTTGAGAAAACTTACCCAGCGCTATCGATGCCACCACCAGATTGAGGCTGAGATTTGTCGTCATCGTCCTCAACATCTTCGGATGGTTTCACTTCGTGGTTCTCCTCATCCACGACTGTTTCCGTTCCATAAGGGTCCATGCCGAGAAAAATCGAAACCCTAAAGACCTTCGAGGTGAAGAAGAAGAAGAAAGAAGAGGCAGCCGCCTAAAAGCCGTGTAGCGCAGTAAGCGAGCCCTAGAACACTTTAGAGGAGAGGAAGACAATACTTATTATACTCCGCGTAGCACTTGATCTCGTGTTTTTTTAATTTATAATGGAATGAATCTTAACCGTTGGATTGTATTTTTACAATTGAAGGACAAAAAAAGAAGAAAATTACTCTCATATTTCTTTTTCTCTCTTTAACAAAACAAAATCTATCTATCTATCTATCTATACTATTATTTAAGAAGTGATTTTGCTTAGTTGTCATGTTCTCCATAGTTTTAGGTTATTTTGCTTATTTATCATATTTTTATTAATTTTAGAATCTTATGTGTCATATTTTCATAATTTTAAGTTTTAAAATTATTAGTCCATGATTTTAAGTTTAGTCATTAGTTTCAATTAATAAGTTTTGAATTGTTAGTTTTTAAAAATTTTAGTGATTATTTAATAAATATTTTTCATTATATTCAGGATAATTATTAATTTTAACAATAATTGTATAGATATGTTCATATTATGTTTACTTTAGAAATATTAAATCATATAATATTATTTTGCTTATTTGTCATTTTTATTTAGAAGCATATGTGCCATATTATACACGATTCTAAATTTAGTCAATAGTTTTAGTTAATAAGTTTTTTTTAAAAAATTTAGTCATTATTTAATAAATAATTTTATTGATAATTATAGTATATTGTTATATTTTCTTGATTTTAAGTTGAGTTATTAGTTTTAATTAAAAAATAATTGATAATTTTTAAACAATTTTAGTGATTATTTAATAAATATTTTTCATTATATTCAGGATAACTATTAACATTAACTTATCAATCAAAAGATGTGAGTCCAAAAAATGCAATCTCTTGATGTTATAATTCAAAAATATAACTTTTACTAGAGATATATAATTTTTTTAATTTTATTTAATAAGTTTTTTTGTAGATAGATGTATATTTTTAATTATTATAGAATTTGTTAATAAGTGTTAATATAGACTCTGATGAATAGAAAATTTATATAAAATCTAACTAAATTGATGTTCATAGAAATCAATGAACAAAAATGGTTTAATCAGTATATTATTATTTGATGTAGAAAGGTTTGTTTTCATACGCTTTACTGATAATTAATAATTATAGGTTTATTTTGTAGATTTATATTTTTATGTTATTTTAAATATTAATAAAAAATTATTAGGTTATTATGATGATTATTTTTTTATATGTAAGGTTTGATGACATAAGAAATAAAAGATTTTGCAATTAATAAATTACTATCTAAGTTTCGTTGTAACAAAAAGTTAAATTATAAATTCAGATTAATTTAATATTTTAAATTAATTAAATAATTTAAATAAAAATAAAAATTTATATTAAAACTAAATTTGGTTGAGTATATTAGTCCGCACAAGGTGCGGGACATCATCTAGTCTATACTATTATTTGCGAAATGATTTTTTGCAACAAAGCTCTCACGTTAAAAGTTAGAGTGACTAATATCGTTTATACCCTTAAAAATAAAATATATAAATTAGCTCCAAAACAAAAACAAATTTAAATGATTTTTATTAGATAAGTGATTAAAATTAATAATTAATAATACTAAGAATTATCCAAAATCTAAAATATATTTTAAATGAAAAGATAATTCTTATAATATTGTGTTGTTATCAAAAAATTATCTTTAATAAAAATTTTAAAATTTTAAAAACAGAAAACACATAACTAAATATTTATCAAGTAAAATCATTAATTTTATATAATTGAAAAGATAATATCAAGTCATTTCTAAGATTTATTTATTAATAGTGAATATATATACATAAGGTTTTTTTAAAAATTCATAATACATAAAAATACAAATGAAAACATAAACAATGATTTACTATTATAGTATTTTAATTAGTAATGAAATTATTAATAAGTAACTATAAAATATTTATGCCCGTATGTGCGAGCAAAACACCTAGTAGTTCAAATATACTAGATTCGGTACACATTCTCTATATATATTCTCTCCAACCTCTCTCTAAAGTTTCTCAAATATATTAACGGTTTGGTGGCCGGTGATTTTATTGTCACCGTTTACCCTCTCTTATATGTAGTTGATATAATTTTTCCAGTAACAAATCCATTTTTCAAGAATAGTGGCTTTAGTGTCTGGGATGGCCGGTTCTAGGTTCTAATTTGTGCTAGCCCTTTCTGCAATCTATCATTATTTTGTGCAAATGAATCAGAGTTCTACTTTTCTTTGATTATCGTTGAGCTTTTTTTACTATGAGTCCACATTTTCCTCATTTCTTATGCATGTTAATGGAGTTAGTTTCTCAGATGTAAATGACGCTTGAGTTGTTGGATTCACCTTGTCTGAATAGATTCAACAATTTTGGCATCTTTGGATGGTCGAATATAGGATCTATTTCAAGTCGATTGAGTTTTTCCAGATTTAATAATCGGCGTTGTTAGGGTCTCTTGTTTAAAAATACAGTTATGACGAAAGTGATAATCATGTACTTGTAGATGATCTCTTCAAAGCTCATGGTGGCGGCTATGGTTTGTTACTGGAGTGATGATTCATAACAAGCACCATAAGGTAATGAATTCATCTTACTCTAACAACTGGCTATTTTTGATTAGTATATCATAAATTTCAGAATTATATGTATGTCCAAATAAATATCTCGCATCTTTTGGTTGCCACGTGGAACTCATTACTTGTAATTTAAACACATGTTTTTATATGTAACGTATTTTATCGTGTTTACATTTATGGGTCTGTAATAAGTTTTGTTCCTCTGCTCTTTAATGGGCTTTTATAAATCTAGTGGGTTGACAAAAAAATAGTTTTAAAAAACTAAAAATAGTCAAATTAGTAAGATACTCTTTCACAATTGATAGTTTCTAAATCTTAATATTACATATATTCTCTCATCTTTCTCTCCGTTCTTAGTTTATTCTCTTCTTTTTTCTTCCCTAACATTCTTTTGTAGTGATTTTTCCTTTTGTTAATCGTGGACATCAATTCTAAATCTCTATCTCATTTATAGTGAATTTTCACCATCTCTTCCATTGATAGTCGGAAATCTTCATCAATTCTATCATCACAACCACAACGAACTCCCAAGTATAAATATATATATCTCTGTCATCATTAATGTTGTCCTTGTTTTGAATCACCATACTGTGAATGCAATCGATGAAGTCGTCTAGCATCCTCCGTTCAAAACCATCGCAACCACCACCATTGTTGTGGTGAAGTCGGAAGATGTCTTGAATTATGGAGTTTCTCTTCTTCAAGATGAGCTTTGACACAATCATTTTAATTTCTTCTTGTGAAAAAATAAAATTTGCCAGCTTGTCCAAACCTAAACCAGATAAAAGACGACTACGCAAGTTTGTAAATGTGTTTTTCTCTAGATAACATATATGTTAACCAACATTTTTAGTTACATGATATTAATTATTTTTAGTGGAACCTCAATTTGTTATTGATATATGTAATACATATTTTGTTAATTGTTACAAACAAGGTCTCCCTAATAGATAAATGTTTGCTAAAATATTACCAAATATGTGTCTTTAGCTGTTACATAGTTTGTTACATGTAATATGGTTTGATATATTATTTGTTAGTGAATACAAATTATTCAATACATAGTTTGTTAGATGATATATTATATGATATATGGTTTATTATTTGATACATGATTTGTTAGCTATATGTTAGTAGTTGATATAATGTTTGCTAGCTTATATCTATTTTGTTACCTAATTCATGGTTTTCTAGCTATACAACCAACACTAATATAATAATAGAAGTTTAGCTAACTATTAACATAATTGACAATATTTGGTTAAGTAACAAATAATGTATTGACTAACAAACTTTATATCGGCTAATAACAATTAATGTATTTCATCTTATTAAAAATTATCAAATTTGTGGCAGCTAACAAAATATGTAGCCAAACACTGATAAAAAATTGAGGATCCACAAAAATAAATAATATTTGTTACCTAACACAATACTGACTACCCAGATGTTATCCATAACGTTAAAAAATCATGAACTTATAATTCAACATCGCCTGAGTTATTGTTGACGACGAGCCTGTAACACATACTCACTATTATGATTGAAAATTAAGGCATCTTAAAAAATTAAAACGGATTATGATTTGAATTTGAGGTAAGAATGCCAGCTATCAGTGGGGATAAAACCGTCGCAAACAATCATCGAAGAGGAGAAGGGCCTCAAAGATTGGTGTCAGAAGTATAGCTTAAGGTTGAGATATTTTAATTTATTTGCTTAGTAAAAATTGTATTAATTTTGGATGAGAAAAAGAGTGCAAAAAAGAGAAGAAGAAAGAGTTTGTATGATGAAGAAAAAGACGAGTAATACAAATATTTTAGGAAAAAAGAAACACAAAATTTACAGTAATATACTTTTGTGTCAACTCAAGGACACTTGCCTAATATTTCTTCTATCTATGTATATTTGATTAAATATCTCTAATTCTAAATCATTAAAATTATGATGTGCTAGCATTATGACTTAGTGGTAAAGATTTAGTGTCTGAATGGCGACATGCATGACAACTGCGGAACAACTGCGTTGTAGTCATAATAATAACAAAACATATAAATACATATGTATACATAGAGATTTTTGTTACTATTAACTGCGGTGAGTTTGTAACATTCAGACCCTTAAATGTTTTACACTAGGTCTAACGTTTGATGCAAGAAAATGTTTTTTTTTTTTGTAAATTATAAGATGCAAGCAGTACAAAAAGCATGTTATTTCATACATATAAATTTTCTTTCATTTTTGTTGACACATTTACGTAAGTTAGATATATAACCATCTGAAAATTGATGTTGTGTATAATCCAATCAAAGAACTTTTCTCGTAAAAGGCATCCACTCGATAAATGGGAACATGATCTTTCTATTGCTCATCAGCATGAATTTCCTTTAGAGAACAAATATCAACCAAATCAAGTCTAGATTTCAAATTATTATTTTTTTCTTTAACATAAAGGCGTTCATCAGATTTTCAAAAAAATTATTCTCAACATGCATGACATCTAAATTATGCTGAAACAAATGATCCTCTCAATATGGAAAATCTCTAGAAGATACTCTTCTTCTGCCAATTGTGTTGTTCTCCAACACTATCAACTAGATAATTTATGTTTTCACTTAATTCTATCCCCATTTCAGACACCAAAATCTCTTATTTGTTCCACCAAGTCACTGCTACTTACTTAAACACCTTCTTGTTTCTCGTAAACAACATCGTACACGTGGAGTCACTGAATGAAGTTCTCTATTTCTTTCAGAGGTGATAACCCACAAATTATGTGATAGAAATCTCATATGACAGTCAAACAACCATGTTTTTGTTCCATATTTCAGTTAGAAAGAAATTGTGATATCTTGGAAATAAGGACACAATAGCCTCCCATGAGTTTTTCATATAGATAACATATCATATGCTAAAAAAATCACTTATTATTCACATCGGTACTACTCACATCTGAAAATTTTCTTTGCATGAATTATCATATGTAAAAACACCATGCTCTCATAGTAACTGAAGATCATATATCAATAGCTGAAAAAACACATCAAGTAATTTTTTAGGATGCTTTGGCACAAAGACAAGAATGGAGAGAGGCAAAAACTCACGCCACATGCACAAATCTGGCGGTAAGTTGTAAAATATCACAACTACTAGCTACAATAAATATTAACTTTCATGGTTTCCTAATGAGTTAAAAATATCAGCATATATTACAATGTAGACAATTACTATATCATACACACATTCTGGATATTTTGATTGAAAATTCTTCCACGCTTCTGCATCTGAAAGAAGTGCAAATTGCCATTTGTTGAATGGTATACATGTCATCTCATTGGTTATACTATTTGTTCAGACTGATATAACCTCTTTAATATTTTTGTCAAAGGCAAATACCACATTCTTTATATAGAATCAAAAATTTTTCGCTTTACTCTTGATAGCGAAGTTTTCACAAAATTTACATTTGTTATGGTTTTTATTTGTTCTCTAGTAAATCATGCAATTATTGATGCATACATCGTTCACCTGATACAATAAACCAAGATAAACAAATAATTTTTGAACATCTTAATATGAACCAGGTGAAAGGACAGAAAGGTTATCCTCATGTAGAATATCTCTCACAAAATTAGCAATCACATCCACATATTCTTCAACCAAATTATAATTTATCTTTATTGCCATCAATATACTTGTAGGTGATAAAGGTGAATGACCATCTCCATATTATTTATACAATGACTGCTTAGTAGCATTTAATATATCAAAAATATCATAGATTATAAATTGGGTTCTTCTCATTTGAAGAATTCCTGATAGATTCCATGTTTCATCAGACATTACAATTGTTATCTAATGGACAGCTTTTTCCTTGGGATTTCGTTAGAGAATTATATATATATATTTCATCGGAAATCCATCTGGAATTCTTGAAGGATTCCCGAGGAAAGTATTTTCGTCTGGAATTACCGACGAGTTACTGATGACTTCTCCGATTAAATTTTTATCAGGAATTCCATCAAGAATTGTCTTATTTTCTTGTAATGAAGGCTTAGCATAACCATTCATTATGATTGTATGCTGCTGAGAAAGTCTGTCCATTAAGTATGTTGTACATGCAAAATTATTTATCGATCTATATGTTACGATGATAACTACATCGTGAATCATTTTCTGTGAAGTTGTTCATTAATATTACATACATTATAGATAGTTAATAATCATATTTAATAGAAAAGAGATTATATGATGATTTAGTTGACGATTTTTGACTAATGTTAAAAATCATCTAAAAATATAATACCATAATAATAAAATTCATCATTTATAAATTATATATTATGATAATTATACTATGTTACAAATTTTATGATAATTAAATAACTAAATTATTATTTAAAATAATAATTTTAAATATTATCTTATTTTGATTTAATATTTTATTTTATTTTTAATGAGTATGTTATTTAAATAAAAATTTAGATTTTGATCAAATAACAAATATTGAATCATCGCCTATTTAGCGGATATTAATTTTCAGAACATTCTTAAAGAAAATTTTTGAAGAGGAAGCTTTCCTTCAAACATTTTTTTTTTTGTTTTATTGAAGAACTGAAGAAGAAGCCAAACTAGAGAAGGTATGCATCTGCTAATGATATCTTGGTTTTAACCACTGTTGAATATTAAGCTAGATTTATTAGATTTAACGAGATTTAGGTGTATAGTATATATCCATTCAGATGATGAAAAACTTAACCTTAAAGTAAAAAAAAGTTTTTTTACCGGTTATTCAGAAAGAATTTAAAGGATTTAGTTTAATTTTTGGAAGAGCATAAATATGTTCATTCAAGAAGACTTGGTGAGCAAGAATGTATAGGCAGCTGAAAAAATAATGTATGGTTGATGATCATATTGATACTAACAAGTTTTCAAGTTATGATATTGCAAGTATAATAATAAGGAATAGAGAAGATCAGTGTGAAGTTGTTTAGATTGGTGATCAAGTATGAAATTCATGAAGAAAAGTTGAGTCTCATTAAAAAAGCAGATGATGATCTGAGAGATTACTAGTCGATTAGAGATCGGTAATCGTTTGGATTTCAACTAAATTACATGATTATCATGCTTACAATGAGGATGATCAACATTGCGGGTTATTCTCATTTCATGATTGAGGATGGTGAGGAACTGGATCCAAGAAGTTATCAAGAAACATGGAAGATTCAAATAGTGAAAAATTATTAGAGGCATCATATGACAAAATGGTCTTGTTGATGAAGAACATAACTTGGATATCATAGAATATTATGCCACTCTTTAATTTTAGTTTTTCATTATTAATTAACTTTAAAAAATATTATAGAATAACCTTTATTTATTTTTTTGTCACAAATCTAATTTCCAATGATCAAAATGTTTAATTAAATAGATAAATATACACTCCTAACCTCTGGAGTTAACTAATTTAGACTTAGGATTTAGAGTCAAGTCGTGGGATTTTGGGAGTGAGGTTTATAATTAAAAAATAAAAATAAATATTAAAATTTTACAATAAGAATTTTAAAAATAGTTTCAAAATAATTTTTGAATTTCAAAAACAAAATTTGAAAAATCAAAAAAAGTTTTGAATTTTTTTTAAAATTGTTTTCAATAAAAAGTTTGAACTTGAAAACATTTAATTCAAAAAAATAAAAAAATATTTATTTTTACTTTTATTTATTTATTTATTTGTATCTATATATCTAGGGTAAAAATGGTATGTTGTCTCTTTAATAAAATATTATTGGTTATTTTTCTTCATATGAGCTTTTTTGTGATAAAAACGTAAAAAGTCTATTTGAGATAATTACCCATTAATTTTAACCAAACAATTAATTTAGGAGATATTCCAAAAGTAAAATCAAATTATATATAATCTTCCTCTTTTATCATTTTCTTTTACCCATCATATTTATTAGGGCAATTCTCTTAAATAGCCATTTTTAAGTTTTTGTCACAAAAATAGCCCTCAAAAAATAAAATGACCAAAATAGACTTTTTTTTTTTTGAAAATTTGATTTTTTTTTTATTTTTTTTTGAAATTTGAAACCCTAACNTGTTTAGATTGGTGATCAAGTATGAAATTCATGAAGAAAAGTTGAGTCTCATTAAAAAAGCAGATGATGATCTGAGAGATTACTAGTCGATTAGAGATCGGTAATCGTTTGGATTTCAACTAAATTACATGATTATCATGCTTACAATGAGGATGATCAACATTGCGGGTTATTCTCATTTCATGATTGAGGATGGTGAAGAACTGGATCCAAGAAGTTATCAAGAAACATGGAGGATTCAAATAGTGAAAAATTATTAGAGGCATCATATGACAAAATGGTCTTGTTGATGAAGAACATAACTTGGATATCATAGAATATTATGCCACTCTTTAATTTTAGTTTTTCATTATTAATTAATTTTAAAAAATATTATAGAATAACCTTTATTTATTTTTTTGTCACAAATCTAATTTCCAATGATCAAAATGTTTAATTAAATAAATAAATATACACTCCTACCTCTGGAGTTAACTAATTTAGACTTAGGATTTAGAGTCAAGTCGTGGGATTTTGGGAGTGAGGTTTATAATTAAAAAATAAAAATAAATATTAAAATTTTACAATAAGAATTTTAAAAATAGTTTCAAAATAATTTTTGAATTTCAAAAACAAAATTTGAAAAATCAAAAAAAGTTTTGAATTTTTTTAAAAAATTGTTTTCAATAAAAAGTTTGAACTTGAAAACATTTAATTCGAAAATATAAAAAAATATTTATTTTTACTTTTATTTATTTATTTATTTGTATCTATATATCTAGGGTATAAATGGTATGTTGTCTCTTTAATAAAATATTATTGGTTATTTTTCTTCATATGAGCTTTTTTGTGATAAAAACGTAAAAAATCTATTTGAGATAATTACCCATTAATTTTAACCAAACAATTAATTTAGGAGATATTCTAAAAGTAAAATCAAATTATATATAATCTTCCTCTTTTATCATTTTCTTTTACCCATCATATTTATTATTCTAAAAACAATTTACAGATTTGACCAAAAAAACAATTTACAGCAATTTTGTAAAACCAAACTCATTAGAAATTTATTTTCTTTATTATTATTATTTAATTTTTAAATAACTTATTATATTCATAAATTATAGTTTTACTATTTACCAAAGTGTTACAAATTTATAGTATAATATTTGTATTATGATTTATATGAAAATAAAATATCAAATCTATGTAACTATGAATGTTAATTCAAAATTATGTAATATTAAAAATTTATAGTAAGATATGTCAATCATAAAAAGTCGTTGTAGTCTACTCTCTAGACTTTTTTCTTATATATATTTTATTTTTTAAATATCTGTAATGGAACATGTCAATCAAAAAGCTATTGAAATCAACTGACATAATATATTTTCTTCTAATATTTTTCATTTAATATTTAAATATTTATAATAAAATATATTAACCAAAATTTTGGTGCAATCTAATCAGATTTTTTTGAGAGTTTATTAGAGACTATTATATTTCAAAGTTTATAATAAAAGGTAGGTTATTTAAAAACGTTTATCAATAACTATATAAATAAGACATATTCAACAGAAGAAAAGACGCCACTGAACTATTATGATTTTAACATTGTTGTTATTTTGATTTAGTATTATGTTTATATATACATGTATTTGATTTTAACATCTTTGTTATTTTGATTTAGTACGTATTATGTTTATATATACATGTATTTGATTTTGGTTTATATGTAGAGAGACTATTATAACGCTTCATGAATTAATCACCTTTCATTTTCTTTAATACTATGAATTAGATTGTTACCTCCTCGATAATTCTCAAGTAACTTTAATATCTCAAAATATTTTATGGTTTGTTTTTTGTTGGTATTATACCTAAACGTGATTGATATATATATATAAATATTATAAAGTAATAAAATATATATTAAACATAAAAAGATTTATTTTTAAACTAAAATATTAACATTTATTTAAACTGTGGTAATATTTTTTAGTATATGTGAGAACATAAAATATATAACTTTAAGTAATATTTTCGATTTTGTCCTATTCCTCTTAAAATTTACTTTTCACAAACCTAAATAATGAATATATTTGACATCACAAAGTTTACTTTTTAAAAAAATTAAAATCGAAACGAATTTTTTAATGAAGTAACAAAATAGAATATTTTCTTCAAAACTTAAAATTTAGATCCTCTTAAATTTATAATTAAAATAAATCATTTGCACAAGATAACATGAAATCAGTTAGATAAAAATATTAAAAAATAGAATAACTATGTATATAAACTAGAATTTTTAATTAAATTATTTCTCAACCAAAAAATTATCGCCCTCTTTAAAAGCGCATATCAAAATATAGTTGTCTATTAGATTCAAATATGTGCTCTCTCATGAGTTTTTTTGCATATGTATATATAATGTAAATTGACAATCAAAGAAGTATATACTATAAACTGATGATATATATTATAGAATATGAAAGTCTTTATTTGTTTTGTTACTCATATTTTTTTGGTCAATTTTTTTTAATGGATGTATTTTTATAGTGTAATTTATTAATAATTTTGTGATATTCAATTTTTTATAAGTATATAAATCTGAGAATAATTTTTCTTTTAAAATAGATTTACAAATCTGTACTAATATAAAAAAAAAATTATTTTTTATTTAATAAAATACTTTACTTGCAATTTTCCCAACAAAACTTCTTGTAGAAAACTGATCCACAAACATCTTACCGATCAAAATGAAAGGCTGATGAACATGAGTGTTCTCAAGTTCAGGACACCAAAACTTCAGCTCTTAACCACACTAAAACTCACTGATTAAATTCACAAGATGGTGAGAAAGGGTCGTCATCCAAACTCACTTCTCTTCTTTGAATTTTTCTATGATTTTCTCTGATTTTTCTATGGATTTTTCTGTCAGGTTTTCTTTTTTTTTCTCTCTCTGTGTTTTTATGTGTTTCTCTCTGGCTTATGTACAACCAGAATGAAGGAGAAGGAGATAAATACATGGAGAGAAGTTTCTGATGAGTATCCAGCTTGTATACGAAAGCAAGGCTGAGAATGGACAGCTAGCATCCTACTTCACCATTTCTGTCCAATGAAGTAATCAAGAAGCTGAATGTTTCCTCCCAATGAAGTAATCTCTATGAAGGTGTGCAACTCACATGAATTTTAATGTAGCAAGCATGTAGGAAGGTGCACGACACATGACTGGTCAAGCAAGCAAGCAGGTGAAAATTTTGTGTATCACACATGATCGGCCAAGCAGCTGAATGGTCTATTTGGGCAGTTTTCGACCAAATATGTCCCGTCCATCGGATCTCGTCTACCTTTTAGATAAACTCTTCCAGCTTGAATAAAAATCGACCATAATAATTAAACCTCAACCAGAACTACCAACGGATGAGCTTTCAACCACAAGACAGTCCCGTCAAGACATTAATTCACTTGGTTGGTTTTATTTTAATTCTGATTGGACCAACTCCAAACTGGTCGAGCGAGATTTTTCTCGACCAAAAATCCATTGGCTCGTGAGGGTTACTACACAAGGTCACTACATATGAGGGGTAGGGTTCTTATTTTGGTTTTGAATTCATACCCTTGTGTTTTCCAAGTGAATACACTGCATTTATAGTTAGTATTCAAATCGCCACTTGCTGCGGCTACATACATTGGTTTGATTGATTTGAGGTTGCAACCCAAGACTTTGGCAACTTGTAGATCAAGAAATTTGTGAGTGCTTGCTGTATCAATGAGTATATGGAGCTTTCCTTTCCAGTGTTCCCCCATGATTCTCATGCATTTATATGTTGGCGAGCCGTTTCGAGCTTGAACAAAGATCGTAGGGAATTTTTTATCCTGATCTTCGAGAATTGTATCAGGTGGGATATCTTCGTCTTCTCCATATCCAGAGAGATCTTCATGTTCGGTTTCTAGGTATAGAATTTGAGCTCGCTTGTGTTTCATCTGGTGGCCTGAAGTAAATGATTCTTCGCAGAACATACATAGACCTCGACCTTTACTCTCTTGCATGTCTTCAAACGTAAGGCATTTTTGATTTGTATTTGGGAGGAGGAGTTTTCTGTTAGGTGTTGCTGGTGTTTTTGTGGCATGTTGAGTTTTGTATGGAGGCGATGAATTTTGCTTCTGGTAGGGGTTGAAAGAAGCGACATGGTTTTACCGGAGTATAATGAAGAGAGAGCTCGTGGAGTTTAGCAATTTGTGCTGCTGCAGGGACAGTAGTCACGTTGAATTGTCAAACATGGAGGGCGAGGTGTTGGTTCGTGTTGGTTAAGAAGATGCTCAGTGCATTTTTCGAGGGAGTGTAAGCCTGTTTTAAGCCTTGTCATCGCACAATAAAACTTTTCTAGATATATATTGATAGGGTCATCGGCCTGTTTTAAGCTGACTAACTCGAAAAGAGGATCATCGTATAGTTCACCAAATTGGGATGATATAGCTGTGACGTATTCTGGCCAGAGAGGATATATATTGGAGCGATTTGTAATATATCCATGGTGCCATCATATGAAAAGAAGCCAGACAAACCTTTAGTTCTGGTGATGTATTATCGATGGAAAAGAATTGTTCACATTGGTAAATCCATTCCTTGAGTACTGACCCGTCGAAAATTGGAAATCTGACTTTTGTTAGGCGATATAATAGTACATTAGGAAGAGGTGGATGGTTTTCTAAGTCGGGCGTAGCTGTTTTGATATTGCTTTGGTCTTAAGAAGCTGCGTTTTCTGTGTGTGGTGGATGGGAGGTGCCAGCTGATTGGGTTTGTTCTCCTTGGGGAGTCTATTTCAGAGGTGAGGTATTTAGAATTTGTGAGATCATCTCTTTGATTTCTGCAATTTTTCCACCTAGATCTTTTCGGATCTCCTCTGATTGTTGAGATTGCGATGAATGAAGTTCATCTCGTTGTTAGCGTTTGTGTTTCTAGTGTCCATGGTTTGGTCCTGAGAAAATTGTCACTGCTCTGATACCACTGAGATGGAAAACATGAATAAATAGATCCCAAACTAGAAATCCTACTATGGATTCTAAGAAAGGGTAAACACAGACGTAAGAGACGATCACAAAGTTTAGAAGAATCAACTCGAAAGACTGAATTTGTAATGCGAAGCTCTTGTGTGAACTTAGCAAGGATGCTTGAGAGATAAGTAATAGTTGGAAAATAGTTTATTGATTGCATTCTACAACTTTGCCACGTGACTTCATTATATAAAAGAAGAAAGATTAAAACAAATTAGGAAAAGGAAAGATAAAATCCACAAGAAAAAAGAAAACTAAAGATCATAAGAATAAGCTATGTGACTTATCCTGTCACAAAACATGTGTCCCTGTCACAAAAAGCATGTCTCCAGTAATAGTTGGAAAATAGTTTATTGATTGCATTCTACAACTTTGCCACGAGACTTCATTATATAAAAGAAGAAAGATTAAAACAAATTAGGAAAAGGAAAGATAAAATCCACAAGAAAAAAGAAAACTAAAGATCATAAGAATAAGCTATGTGACAAAACATGTGTCCCTCTCGCCCCCCCCCCCCCGCATCTGCTAGCCGCTCAGCGGATCCCCTCTTTGTCTATGACCCTGTTTCCCGAGGTTCCCTCCATGGCTGTTGGCTTCAGCGCACAGTTTCTGTTTAGGCGTTTATATCCTCTCTTCTGCCACCGGGATCGTTAGAGGTAGCTGCAGTTCGTTCTCACAGATGAGGGTTGTTCTCTCTAACGCCGCCCGAACCTCTTGAGCCACCAATACCTCCAGATCCTCCAGATAAGTCATCTCCTTTCCACCTTCCCTCTTCTCAACTGCTGATAGTCAAGCCTCTCCTCTCTGTCCATCCTAGTTTGGGGCTTGTCTATTTTCTGCAACCTCCTTCGGATCCATCCTTCTCCCTAGACCATTGTATGCCATGTCATTTCCTCCATCCCTCCTCTGGTTTCGTTGTTACTGGTTATGTATCTGGTTTCATCGTTGTTTTTGAGTCCTCTAGATTCCATGAATATTTCTATTGCGTCATTTAGTGGCACACCTTTAGCCTTCAGGCTTCATTTTACTGTTATATGCAAATGTTTTACCAGTAGTTATCCGGATCCTTCTAGTATGACCAAGTTTATTTTGTTTCTGGCTCGATTCATTAGCTTTGTTGATTAATTTTTCGTTATAGTGTGAATTGGTAGTTGTCAATGTCTTCATGTCTCGCTTGATTTGGATGTGGTTGGACAATTTTTTTCATGGTACTCCTGTGTGGAGATTTATGTGCCATCAATTCTTCACTTTCTGAGGAAAGTTAGTTTTGTAGGGAACATGTTCTTTGTTAGGATTGCTAAACTAGTTTCTTCATATCTATATGATTTGGGTTGTTGGTTTATCAATAATCTTGAAGTCCCCCTCATAAACAGTTCAGTCTGTTTTCATTTTGTGATCTTCTCTTTACTAGCAAGTAGTTGTGTTCTAAGGATCTCTCTCGAAGGCTTCCCTAATTCCTTACTTGTTTTTGAGTGAATTTGTGACATATAGCTTATGGTGGAATCTTTCACATGTTTTGGTGTTTGACATGTCAAATATTTCAGCAGTTTGGGGCTTTGTCGTCTTTGCTAATGAAGCCAGAACCCTGGATGTTATTCCTGCCTCAGTTGAGGTTTCAATATCTGTGGTTAGAGCATCGTATATGCTCTCTTACCGCATTGGCATCATCTCCCTTTACATCAATATTGACATCAAGTTTAAAGGACTTCTCAAAGCCTTTGATTTTTTAAGTGAAATGGTTGCTTCCACTTAACTATTGTAGTTGCAGTTGTTTTGGCTACTATGGGTTTTGTTACCATCATTTGTATTAAAAAAATCTATAGATGAAGAGTAATATTTCTATGAAAAGTTTAGTTGACCAAAATGTCTTTTTAATATCAAATCCAAATATAATACTCTAATCTCAGATTTTGCGTATGAAGATGCTTTCATCTCAAAGAAACTTCATGATATTAGGTATGGATGTACAAATACCTTTTCAAGCTTATTTTAGATTTTTTTTTTGGATTTTTGGGGGTTTGGATTTAGGGGTATAGCACCCAATAGAATATCTTACTTCTTTGGACCAGTTTTGGTGGCAAAAATGACAAACACTTACCTCTCAACTCACTAAAGTTCTTGACGAGCTTCTGTTTAAAGACCGCGGCAAGTGCGACGTTTCCCGCCAACACGTGATTATGACGCTTAAATTAAGCTCTAAGTCACAAATTTGGTTCCCAATTGTGCATTTTCTGTAGTTTAGTTTTGATAAAAAATAGAATATACATTTCCATTTCTTCTTCTTTATTAAGATTACATGATATGTAATCCTATTTCAGCAGTGGCCATAAATTTTTATTCAATTTTCATGTTTTGTGTTACTTTGTAACTGAAATTTGATTTGTTCAACTAGCAGAATTACTAAACTGAAGTTTGATTTCTAGAACTGCATTGACAATAGAGCTTTTCAATGGTTCTGATTTTCTAATCATTTATAGTGAAATCATGGCGGTCCCCCATTCCCAAGCGCATATCCTTCACTAAACCGGCCACAACAATTACAATTTCAAGATAAATAACCTATAAAAGGAAAGTTAAGATCAAACTTCTAATCTTATATTTTTGTTCAAATATGAATATTGTTAATCAGCAAAAAGAAAAATTACTGACAGAAATATTCTGGAAAAGAATGGGGAAAATGAAAATCACATTTTCGGAAATGTGGACTAAATTAAAAGCAGAGCACATAGTAGAGTTTCGAACAAAACCAGAGCATGGCCTGAGAAACTAGTACCTTGGAGCTGTCTTTCCAGAGGGATGGAGACTCTCCTCTGATGGCAGCAAGATCAAACACATCTCTGAAGCAGCTCGATACTGTTCCCCTGAGTAGGAGATAGCAATTTAAGTCGAAAGTGAATGTCATCATCGATCCTAAATGTCAATGTGTGCGTATGTAGTGTGCTGGCTTATGGTGCTTTTGTCATTTCACGCTATACATATGGCGTAACTCGATGCTTGGAAATCTTAGTTCACAAGAATCAAGTCGACCTTAGGAAGGCTATTTCGCGATAGACACCGAACTGTTCTGCTCCAGTCCGGAGTGATGCGGTGACCAAGAAGTTTTGAGCAAAGCATTGTCCATACAGTGTAAGAGTATGGGCAAGGAAAAAGATATGATCCCTAGTCTCATTTGGTTCACCACACAAACAACTACTCACCCCATACACTTGTGCAATCCCAGTTGGTAACCTATTCCAAGTGGCAATCCAGATGATAAGTGCTTTACACGGAACAGATTGGGGAAACCATATTGTTATGTGACATTCAACTAGAGTCTCTGATCAAGTGCAAAGTCTTCTTTGAAGAGAAATGAACCTTATAATTATCTTAACCATGTTTCCAGAGCTTTCTATCACCTCATGTTTTAGAGTTTGGCGGGTCATAGGAGCGGATGAGTCTGAGCATTTCTTGTAATTGTTTCCCTTGACAGCGACGGATAGCAATATTAATTAGCCTCCCAAACCAGTCCAGTTATCAAACCATAAGAACATTGAATCTCCATCGTGAACCTCTGTTTTGATAAATCTAAACATGCTTTTGATCGAAGATGCATTATTTTTCTTCTAAATCCATGAGTCTCGAAAGCCTACAGAAGTGTCCCAAAAAGATTGATTCTGCAGAAGATAATATGTTGACCATTCTACCCAAAGAGATTGCTCATTCGAGACACGACACCCTATTATTTTTAATGAGAACACTTGAGTCATACTGTGTAAGAGTCCTAATCCTCCTTAACTTTTTTGGGGTTTATATAGGTCATCCCATGCAACTTTAGCCTTCAAAGTAGTATGGGGAGAACCAGAACACAAGAAGGCTGTGCAAAGACTTTCTGTTTTCTTGTAGCACTTCTTAGGAAAACGAAAGGCATAGCTCCAGAAGTTTATAATGCTTCCTATCACGGCTTAGATTAATTGAAGGCGACCAACAAATGACATAGTTTTGTTGGACCAAATAATAATTTGAGATCAATCAAAGGTTCATAATCAGCTTTCTTCATACTGCGAGTGGTTAGAGGCAATCCTAGGAAGCATATAGGGAGAAGTTCTTTTGGGATTCCGAGTTCATCAACATTTATATTTATATCTCTTGTATCTCCATCTGCAACATACAAAGCAGATTTTTCAAAAATGTAAATAACAGTTTCCAACTATATAATTTGAATTTAATCTTGTTTTGAACACAAGGCCATCCTTAAAAATATTAAGGTTATAAGATTTTACAAAAAAATGTAAGCTATGACTTTGTAACTGTGTAATTTTGAATATATTATTAATTTAATAAAATTATATTTAATTAGAAGGATTTGAAAACCCAAATTGGAAGAAAAGAGAATATTAAAAGATAAGATAAAAATCATAAAGATAAAATTTTGGTAGTATAAAAGATTTTAACACTAATACAGATAATGATTTTGCTACAATGTAATTTTAACACAAAACTATGATTTGTTATCATATTAAGAGTTTGTAATTTTAACACTGTATCATGATTATGTAATCCTATAATTTAGTTTTACCTCTACAGTTTTATGCATCACATTTTTAATTTTTTCTTCAAATCATGATTTTAAAAGTTCATTATTCAGTTTACAGTTTCACAAATTTTGATATTAGATCATGATCTTGCTATTTTTGATTGAATACATGGAATTTAACTTATAATTCTCATACAGTGTAAGAGTTTTATATGCATATTATTGTAAGAAGTAAATGCTTGATTATTGAAAATATATGATGGAAAACTTGTTGATTTCTTAAAAAACATAACAAAACAAATAGATATATAAAACCAGATGGAAAAAGAGAAGATATTTAGATAGAAGATATCACTTTAAATTATAGAATAAATATTATGAACAGAGAAATTATCTTCATAGTTAATTAGTTCCATCCTTGCATGAGCATCTGAATGTCATTCATGGGTTCACAAACATTTGTAAAGTAATCATCCCATGAAAATGTTGTAGCTGGCTCGGGAACATAGCATGATGTTGTGGACATATTAGCCAATGGTTCTTTGGTCTGTGTAACATCCAGACTCAAATCCATCTCTCCATCAAAAACATTCTCATAATCATCATCCTTAGTGCAATCTGTTTCTTTGGTATTAGGAGGTTCATTCTTGTTTGTGACATGTCTTATATATCTTGCGAGGATGACATTTTCGGGCGGGTTTGCATTTTTATCACTTTCCTTCATTCTCATCAAGTGCATCCGGCGTTTTGTAGCATTCCAACGATTCTTAATAGCATTTTCAGTTCTTCCACATAGTTTTAAGGCAATCTTAGTCCATTTGTTGCCAAAAACCTTGTGGGCTTCAACCAATATTTGATCTTCTTTTTCAGTCCATGCGTTTTTCTGAAATCACATTAATAATAAATAATTATTGTATGCTTTTTATATGTATCTGGTCGCATTAGCAATATATAATAAATTTTATATTGTTGTATGTGTATTCATATGAGTTTTATTAACGAAAGTAGCATATTTTTTTTAATTGCATATGTGAGCAACTTATATGCATATAGAAATAGAAATCACTTTTATTTTGAAAATGTTTTTTTTTTAAATATGAGAAATCTGCATGTTTGATTAAATTTGAGAAAATATGTTTACAATTTATTTTTACTTCAGTCCTATAAATTTTATTATAAAACTACCACCTAAATTAAAAGGTTACAATATATATTAATATATATATATTTATATTATAAGTATAAAAGTACTAACTTATAAATTAAAAATTACATATATCATGTTTATACAATATGGATATATCTACACATATAAGTTGCGATTTGTGACTGGATTTTTATTTTTTTCAAAAGAACCATTGGAATATCTAAGAAAAAGAAATCACCTTGATGCCATGACGAAGATGGTTGTGCCACCTCTCTCTGCATTGTTTTCCTATTCGTGTTCCGAGCATGTTTGCGATCCTTTTCCAGCTTTTTGTCCCATACAGCGCCACTAATTTTCTCAATTTTCTATATTTTTACATGTTCAAGAAATAATTATAATATGGCATCCTCCACAACAACAAAAAAAAAGTTAAGGAAAAAAAAAAATTTCAAAAAAATATATATATTTGCAAAATTTTAGAAAATGGAGCATAAAATTATTTTTATTATAAAATTGAAAAATAATATGACAAAAAGAATGAAATATAAAGACTTACATATCTTCACTCTGATCCCAACCCCCTGTTTTAAAGTTGCTTTCCGTCGAAGTTTTGCTTTCCTTCACCACTTTCTTATTCTTCTCTAGATCAATATCTATAAATGGGTATCTTGGTGGTATTTCTGTTACGAGAGAGTTAAAAATCGGGAGATTTTGAGAACAAACAAAACTTTGACTAAAAGGGTCGTAATTTTGGTTTGGCATCGCCGACATCAGGCTTTGGTGATTAAGATCAGAATTACTTGTCATAATCGATGAATTGGACCAACCATTCTCAGAATATTGACCCAAATTATCATTCAAACAATTAATATGATCATTTTGTAGATAAGCTAAATCATCATCAGTAAGAAAACTTTCAGTTTCGTTTATGGTGAATTTTTTGTTGGAGATATTCAACGAGTAATCCATTTCAACACCAACTCAGACGATGATTATGATGTAATTTTTTCTTAAATGAAAATTAATATAAGTATGAAATCGAGATATTTTTTTTTAAGTTTGGAACTGGAGAAAGAAAGATATCAAATACTACGACTGGATCATAATTTATAACTATGGGAACTTAGAGAACCATATTAATAACTATATATACTTACAAATTAAGAATGACAACTTGATTCATTAATTAAGAAAATTTTGGTCAAATGACTACTAAAAATAATTATTGCATTCAATGATTGTTTATCTTATATACGGTCTGAATGGTAACATGTGAGACAACTGTAAAATAAATGCGATGAGATTCTAATAGTTACAAAAACATATAAATATATAGATATATGTAAAGATTTTTGTTACTATTAACAGCGGTGCAGTGTGGTGCGGTCGATCGCCATTCAGAACCATATTAGTAATACCACATATATTCAAGTCAAAAGTCAAAAATACCCTTCCGAGTCGGTGTATATTTATATTGCCATGTATATTTTAGTCAAATGTCAAAATTACCATTTAAGTTAGTTGACTCTTTTTTGGATAACACCGCATATATCTATAATATAAATTACCTCAAATTTCATTTATCTTCTCTTATATATATACATACATATATATATATATATATAATTTTACATCTTATTTTTTTTATATGTATTATCATTTTAATTTTAAAACAAAAAAACTTGAGATTTTGATAAGTGGTTTTATGTGTGAACAAATTGTTCTATATAAAGAGCATTATGGAGAATTTCTATTTAGCTTGTTATTTTATATAATAGAAAACATATAAATTCAAAAAATAAAATAAACTAAAGAGTTATAATGATATTACAATAAAACATATGTTTTCCACAATTTCAAGTTTGGAGCTATAATTTATAATTAAGAAGTAAAGACTTATAATCTCATTTTTTAAAAGTTGGATTTTTTTTTTTGGTTTAGCGTTTTAGGAATTATGATTAGAATTTAGACTATTGTTTTAATTTATAAAATACATAAATATGAAATTAATTTATGTTTTACATAGAATGTTGTGGTCTCATTCCAAATGGTATATTCATTTTAAAAATAAATGTTTGTTTGTAAAAAGAAATTCAAATAATAAGGTACGAAAAAAGTGAAAGATTTTAATAAGTTGAGAATATTGAATCAGTTTACGTAAAAATCATGTAAAGAATGGAATTATGAAAGGAACCCATTTTAGGTATATATATAGAAAAAATGGAGGTATACACACACTTGTAAGATCAAAGTTGTCTTCATCAATCAGGTTTGGAGTCTTAAAGTTCATTTACATGGAACAACTAAACAAATGCTTAATCAATCCACAAAGTTTATATAACTTAAAACACAAAGTTTGAATGCAAGTATGGAATAACCAAAAAATACAAAATATTACATAAACATTATATATATATATGTGTGCCATTTGTTGAAGACGATAAACGAAGAGAAGTGAATTTGACAATACTTCTAGACGTAAAAACTTATCTGCTAACTTTGTATTTTAAGTTAGATAAAGTTCTAATTTTGTCGTAATAAATAAATAAATAAATAAATAAATAAATAAATATATGTATGTTTAAGTATAAAAACGATATATGAACTAAACGAATAGGCTTTTAATCAAAATTTATGCAAAAGAGTTCAAGAGACAAGTACATGAAGCTCGCCTGAAAGAGAGATTACAATGGAATAATACGCAAAGGCAGTACATCTTTCTAAATTGTGATAGACTAACCACGTAAGCCTAAAATTCTCGCAACTCATACGTAAACAATCGAAAAGAAAAAGCATAGGTTTATAAGTGCAGATAATTTTGATAGCAGTGTCTTTGTCTCGACCTTTGTTTATATACTCAAGTTGTTGGTCGACCATCTTCCTATTTTTCCGCAGATTCATGTTTATCCTCTTTCCATTTTTACTCGCTCTTTCCTTATCTTCAAGATTCGAGCCTATCTTCTTTGAATTATTTTTCTTGATCTTCTTGCTTATTTTTCACCAAGTAAGTAAAACATCATTGATTTGGGCTTGCTTATAGTTTAAAACATCGTGGGCTATTTTTTGTGTTTAAGCCGTTTCAGAACATTTTACGATTTATGCCTTTTACGATTTTTCCTGCAAATCTCGTTTGTTTCACTTCGAGTTGCAATATTTTGTGCCATATTTTATGAAATCATTTATTTTGTAAAAAAATGTATTTAGTATTTATGATTAACCGTTTTGACTCCATAGGTTTGCTATATTTTACGAGAAAAAGAGTGTCCTTAGACGAGATAAGGGAGAGGCTAAGCTTGGTGGAGTTGTGGGCGATGACTCTCGGGGAGAGATAAAATCTAGGACCTCTCAAGGGTAATGTCTTTAGAGAGAGAGAGAGAGAGAGAGAGAGAGAGAGAGAGAGAGAGAGAGAGAGAGAGAGAGAGAGAGAGAGAGAGAGAGAGAGAGAGAGAGAGAGAGAGAGAGAGAGAGAGAGAGAGAGAAAATNACAATGTCGCCACAGAGTGTGTTTTTTGAGAAGATAGCGCGGAGAGTATAAATGTATATTATATATTCTATAAAAATATATCCAGAGAGAGAGAGAGAGAGAGAGAGAGAGAGAGAGAGAGAGAGAGAGAGAGAGAGAATTGCCATTGTTGTCGTTAGTTTCGTCATGCGACTGTTGCGGTGGAAGATCTTGAGCCGGGAATCCTGGTACAACTGGAGGTGATCTTTTGAGTGGTGAGTGGAATGGAACAAGAAAGACAGGCGATTAAGAAGGTGTGGAGACAGAAGGGGTAGATGCTGGTTTGGGTTGAGTCGATTGACGGAACAGGAAGGTGTTTTCATCAAACTGGACATGGCAAGATACATAATTTCGACCAGTAGCTGGTTGAAAACAGAGATATGCGCTCTGGCTGAGAGAGTAGCCAAGGAAAACGCACGGACTGGAGAGGTTCACGAGCTTGTGTCTTGTGTAAGGTTTGAGCCAGGGGAAGCAAAGACAGCCAAAGACGCGAAATTTTGAGTAATTTGGTGGCTTGTTGAACAGTTCTGGAACAGAGATTGCATCCCTGTGACTGAAGATTGCATTCAATTGATGAGATAAAGGGCAGTGTTGACGGCATACGTCCAATAACATTTAGACATTCCAGCGTGACACATTAAGGTCAGTGCAGTCTCCACTATATGTATGTGCTTCTTCTCGGATATGTCATTGTGTTCAGGAGTATGCGGTGGAGGGGTGAGATGTTCGATGTTGGATTGAGACATATATGACCTGAGCGCGATGAATACTCCGACGTTATCAGAATATACACTACAAGAAAGCATGTCCATAGCGAGAAAAATTAACGACGAAAACATTTCCTCGTAAATTTACGTGTTTATTACGTCGAAGTAATGTGGAAAATATTTTCTCACGTTGTTTCGTCGTAATTTTATGAGAAAAAGTTTTCCTCGTAAAATTGACGTACTTTACCGAGGAAAGTGCGAGGAATATCTTTTTCCTCGTAAGTCTGGCGTATATTAGCATGTACAATACGAGGAAACATCTAACGTCCAATTAACGAGGATATCTCGATTCCACCTACTTTTTAGTAGTGACACATTTTTTTTCTTCTACCAAACACTTATTTCTCGTAAAATCATAGTAAAACCTTAACTATCAGATTTTAAAATTCCTATAAATGAGTGATTTGTGTTTCATTTCAAACACACCAAAAAAAAAGAAAACTTAAAACGTAAAAGAAAAAAGAAAAAAAATGTCTGCTGATGGAAATTTTTTCGAGTTGCGGAGATGGATGTATACGCATAGAGATGTTAACGGGAGAGTGGTGAAAGAATATCTCGAAGGGCTGGAAACATTTATACAAAAAGCAGATTCTACACCACTCGCCCAAGGAAGCGGTAAGACATTTTGTCCTTGTCGAAAATGCAATAATTCAAAACTGGCAACTCGTGAAAGTGTATGGAAGCATTTGATAAATAGAGATTTCACGCCAAATTACTATATATGGTTTCAGCATGGAGAATGTTATAGTTATGGGAATGAAGCTAATAGTAGTAGTAATAACAATTTCCAGGATGCATAACCGGTTGATCATTTGCATAATGAACATTGTTACCATCAGGAGGAGCATATGGTAGATTATGATAGGGTTCATGATATGGTAACTCATGCATTTGTAGTTCATGATGAAGTTGAAGAACCTAACATAGATGCAACAAAGTTTTATGAAATGTTAGATGATGGTAATCAACCACTTTATAGTGGTTGTAAAGAAGGTCTTTCTAAATTGTCGTTGGCTGCTAGAATGATGAATATTAAAACAGATCACAATCTACCTGAAAGTTGCATGAATGCATGGGCATAGTTGTTTAAAGAGTATTTGCCGGAAGACAATGTGTCTGATGAATCTTATTATGAGATTCAGAAACTGGTTTATAGTCTTGGGTTGTCTTCAGAGATGATATATGTTTGCATCAAAAATTGCATGATCTACTGGGGAGATGATGAGAAGTTAGAAGAATGTCGATTCTGCCAGAAGCCACGATTCAAATCGAAAGGACGAGGACGTAATAGGGTACCGTACCAAAGGATGTGGTACCTACCAATTACTGACAGATTGAAAAGATTGTATCAATCTAAGCAGACTGCTGGAGGGATGAGATGGCATGCCGAGCATACTCAGACGGATGGTGAGATGGCTCATCCATCAGATGCTAGAGCCTGGAAACACTTTAACAAAGAACATCCAGAATTCACCAGCAACAGCTGGAATGTGTATCTCGGATTATGCACGGATGGATTTAGTCCATTTGGAATGTCAGGGAGACAATATTCATTGTGGCCCATCTTTCTTACGCCATACAACCTACCGCCGGAGATGTGCATGCAAAGGGAGTTATTATTCTTGACCATATTAATACTTGGTCCGAAGCATCCAAAAAGGTCTCTGGATGTTTTTCTACAACCACTGATAAAAGAGTTGAAAGATTTGTGATCTACAGGGGTGAGGACGTATGACTGCTCAACGAAGACAAATTTTTTGATGCGAGCGATACTTTTATGGACCATAAGTGATTTTCATGCGTATGGGATGTTGTCTGGATGGACTACACATGGAAGATTATCTTGTCCATATTGTCATGGAATGACATATGAGTTTCAGCTGAAGAATGGTAGGAAGACTAGTTGGTTCGATTGTCACCGTCGCTTTCTTCCTATAAGCCATCCGTATCGAAGAAACAAGAAATTGTTTAGGCACAAGAGGATTGTAAGAGAAACGCCTCCTCCATATTTAACTGGGGAACAAATTGAAGCGCAAATCGATTACTATGGAGGTAATGAAACAGTTCGTTGTGGTGGTAATTGGCATGTTCCTGGAAATATGTCTGATTATTACGGAATTCAACACAACTGGCACAAGAAGAGTATATTTTGGGAGTTGCCATACTGGAAGAATCTTCTTTTGCGCCACAACCTCGATGTCATGCATATAGAGAATAATTTTTTTGAGAACATCATCAATACATTATTGAATGTCCCAGGGAAGACAAAAGACAACACAAACACGAGGTTGGACTTGCCTGATCTTTGCTCAAGAAACGAGTTACATATAAAAAGCAATGGACAAGTTCTCGTTCCGATATTCAGATTGTCTTCAGATCAAAACGCGGTGTTGTTCAACTGGGTGGCATCAGCAGTGAAGTTTCCTGATGGGTATGTCTCAAATCTCTCAAAGTGTGATGAAAAGGGTCAAAAGTTCTCTGGGATGAAGAGTTATGATTGTCATGTCTTTATGCAACGACTACTTCCATTTGCATTTGCGGAGCTACTTCCAACAAAAGTACATGAAGCAATTGCAGGTAATTAATTTCTTTATTACTCTATAATATGCAAGGTTCTTTAAATTAAGATCAATACTCTTAATTAATGTGTTCACATGTTTTGAAATATATAAGGCATTGAAGCCTTTTTCAGGGATTTGAGAACACTCACTCTTAAAGAGGATGTTGTTCAACAACTTCATGAGAACATTCTCATTTTATTGTGCAACTTGGAGATGATATTTCCTCCGTCTTTTTTGACGTTATGCATCATCTTACTGTCCACCTCCCTCATGAGGCGTTGCTTCGTGGACCTGTTCATTACGGACGGATGTATCAATATGAGCGAGCCATGAAATATTTGAAGGGTAAAGCAAAAAATCTTGCAAAAGTTGAAGGTTCTATAATTGCTGGAAGTTTGACAGAAGAAACATCTCACTTCACATCTTACTACTTTGCACCCAAAGTACGTACCCGGAAAAGATCTCCAAGATGATATGATGATGGTGGAGTTGCACCGACATATGCAGTTGATGGTGTTCCAGACATCTTTAGCCAGATTGGACGATTGGGTGGGAAATCGAAAGAGGTTTGGTGGACAAGTGATGAAGACGCTCATAGTGCACACACTTACATTCTACTTAATTGCGAGGATCCATTGATACTTTCTTTTGAAAGGTATATAACATTTAGATAGATAGATTAATTAAGTAAATATTTTTTAGACAATAAAATATTTACTCAAGTCGAAGAAGCAATTCCCGGTATGCCTATGTATTTCATTTGAAACACACACAAAAAACAATCAATTTGATATCATAAAACATACGGAAGTGCTCAGTCACTAGTTTCTTTCTTTTCAACTCTTCATAGCTTTTCCTCGGTTTCTTGATCGAGGAATGTTATGTGTAGTTGAAAAGAACGGTTATGGGACTGTGTTCTCCCGTGTGTCTTTTAAAAAATATGAGTTTTCCTCGTAAGGTACTCGTAACATAACTTTGATTTTACGAGAAAAGTAAAACACGGACCTTGTTACTTCCTCGTAAAATTAGTTCGAGTTTACGAGGAAAATAAACACGGGCCTTGTTGTTTTCTCGTAAAGTCACTTCGAGTTTACGAGGAACATAAACACGGGCCTTGTTGTTTTCTCATAAAGTCTCTTCGAGTTTACGAGGAAAATAAACACGGGCCTTGTTGTTTCCTCGTAAAGTCACTTCGGATTTACGAGGAAACCTAATTCCTTATATATACACGACCAAACTCATCTCACTTCGTCCATCATTCCTCTCTACCTTCAAGCAAAGGTACTCTCTAGTCTCCTTCTATTTCCTTTCTAGGGTGGTGAGTTTAGGTTAGAAAACTCAGATAGGTTGTTAGTTTAGAGAATTTAGATAAGTTTATGGAATTTGTTAAATGTTGTTATTGAAATGTTGTTTATGATTTTTTTTTCTAATGGTTAAGAGCAAGCGTCCACCAAACTACAGTCAGCTTTTTGGTGCGTCTGGTAGTCGTACATCAGCTCCAAGGCCATCATCTTCTTCAGTTCCCGGTTCTTCTGGTCCGGAGACAGTCCCCGACTCTCAGCCGGTTTATCCTCCGCCACCACCACCCGTACCTCGGTTTGCTGCACCAACGGAGCACCCACATGATCATGTTCCTCAAGCCGCACCTCCTCCGGCCGGGGACTACTTTTAATTATTGTATATTTTTAAATAACAATAATTATAAATTTAACTACTTTTAATTTATTTTTTCAGGTTTGGGTTTGACGGTTGCATCGCTCGGAGCGTAACCGATGTCATCAAGGGCTACTTCTCGGAGCCTCATCCGAACTGGAAGTTAACACCGGACCACGTCAGAAAGACGTGGTTCAAAATATATGCGGTAAGTTAATTTTGAATTAATTTTTTTAATTTAATTTTAACTTATTATTTATTTTTTAACTAATTATTAATTTAATTTTTTTTTGTTACAGCAAAAATATAATTGGTCCATTGGAGTAAACGAACAGGTGAAGAATCATTTTACCGGGAAGGCTAAAGCCCGATTGTTGGATACGGTGGGCAACTGGAAGACCGATTGGATCGTCAAGGGTTACGAGCAAGGAAAACCCACGGAGATCACAAAGGAAGTGTGGGATGTCCTCATCCGTTACTGGACCCTCCCGTCATCCATCAAAGTCGCCAAAAGCTGCTCGGCCTCCAGTCAGACGCGAGATGAGCACGGCAACGGCCCGATGCTTCACACAACGGGTCAAAACCCCCATTCTGGTGTCCGTCTCAAAATGGTAATTAAATATTTTAATTATTTTTAAAATAATATGTATTGATTTTAACTCTTTTTAATGTTTTTAGGCTAAAGAGATGGACCGTCTCCCAACTCTTCTGGAGCTTTACGAGAAGACCCACAAGAATAAGGCTGAGCAACTCCACAAAGATGTGACTGCTCGGATTGAAGAGCGTCAAACCCAGCTGACCCAGCAGTCCCCTGATGGAGTACCGGTCACCTTTATCCACACTTGAAGTAGATAAGATTTACGAGGAGGTAAAATATTTTTAAATTTTAAATTATTATTTTTTAATTAATTTTTTTAACTTCATTAATATTTTTCTTTTTCTTAGGTTGTCCCTAAGAAAAAGGGACGTACTGTTGGGATTGGATCCGTCAACGATGTCCCAAGAGCGACATCGGCTTATGGACAGAGACGGGATGATGAGGTCACCCAGCTGCAAACCCAATTGAACGTGACTCGAACCCAGTTGAACGTGACTCGAACTAGGATGACTTACGTTGAGAGCTTTCTAGATGTGATAGCGTCCGGAAACCCTGCCTGGGAGTCTTCGTTGATGCAGATGAGGAGTCAACATCCCGTTCCAGAGCCATCCCGTACCCGGGAGGAAGAGGAAGAGCGGAGGAGCCGAGAGTACTACTCCGATTTGTAGACTAGTTTTTTTCTTTTTATTGTATTTTATAAATTTCAACCTTTTTAATATTTATAAAATATTTTCTTTTAGAATTTATTATTTAAATTTTCAAATTTTAAATAATTTCAAAATAATTTTTAAATATAAATTTTATTATTTTTTAAAGAAAACAAAGAATCAAATCTAATTCGTAGCTGTTTCTCGTGGTTTTAGCGAGGAAACATAACGTTGATCTTACGTGGAACCGTTACGTCAAAATTGCTAGGAAACATTTACGAGTTGTTTACGAGGCTACAATTATGTGTAAATTACGAGGAAAATTTTTCGAGTAAATTACGTGGAAACATTTCCGTGGATATTACGAGAAAATTGTTACGTGTCTTTTACGAGGAAACTTAGTGTGTTCTTTACATGGAAATCTTGCGTGGAATTAACGAGGAAAGTTTTACCTGACGTTTACTAGGAAATTTTTCTCAAGTAAGTTTACAAAGAATTGGCGAGGAAAAATGAGTTACGATAAACATTGAACGACGAAACGTGTTTCCTAACTAATTCCTCGTAAAACTTCTTTTACGAGGAATACGCTTCGAAATGCTTCCTCGTTAATATCGTGTTTTCTTGTAGTGATAAGGTGCTAATGCGGGTTTGGAAGTGGTTTTCAACCAGTGCTTTGAATGCCACAAAGGTATCTTTAACTTGGGATTTTGTTTTGAGTGGGTATAGCTAGGTATAGCGGGTGTGGTGGTCAACTAGGACAAGATAGTATTTATAGTTGTCGATAGAGAGGATGGGAGAAGTCCAGACATCAAAAAAAATATACTAAAGCGGACGATTTGAGGAAATATAGTGTTTAGAGAAAGGCAATTTGTGGCTTTTATTAATGGAACAATCAGATTACAAAGTAGTTTTAGATAGAGAACTAGAATAAGGAATAGAAAAGATCAAAACAATAGATTTTGAGACATCAGAAGAAGGGTGGCCAAGGCTTAGATGCCATTGGTCCAGAGAAGGTTTTGGTGATGAGGTAGCAAAGAAGGAGTTGATGGTAGAAGAGGAAACCGGCCACTCGTATAGATCACCCTTGATCTTTCACCTGAAAGCACGCAGGAAAAAATTCAACGGACACAGAGAACATTATGTAGGGAAAGGGGTCGATTTGATGAAGGTAAAGACAATGAACCAGTATGTGAAATAGACAAACCAGAGCCATCCCCTATAAGGACAGAGTCGCCACCATGATATGGCTGGTGAAGTGCAAGGTTGCTGAGGTCGCTTATCATGTGATGAGTAGCACCATTTTCCTTGAGTCGAGCCACTTCAGATGGGGGAGGTGAGAGCCATGTTTGCATGTGGTTGCCACAGAGGATATGATGATGTTGCATTTGTGTTGTTGCGACTTCCAAGCTGTGGAAATCGCTTTGCACTGTGGCCCTAAATTCCACACAGTTGGCAGCGACCCTGGTAGCCTCCCTGATATCCTCCTTGAGTTCCCCCTTGATAGCCTCTATACTGCTTGTACTTGTTGTGTGTGAACTTTGAATTTTGCGAGTTCTTGTTCCAGGGTTGAGACTGACGCTGGTTGTAGTGTTGGCGATTTTGAGATTGGTGAGAAGCTGCATTTGCCGTGATGGGAAGCACTGTGCTCGTGGGGTTGAGCGCAATGAATTTAGCTTCTCTGTTCATCAGTTTCTCCTGGAACTAAGTGAGAGAAGGTGTCATGTCTCTTCCTTTAAGTTAGTCTGAAATCGCTTTGTAATACTTATGGAGTCCACCAAGAATGTACTCAATTTGATCTTCTCGATCAATAGGTTTCCTTAACAGAGCGAGTTGATCAAACCTGGTGATGAATCCTTGAACATATTCATCGATTGTTTTAGAGCCTTTGGTCCATTGCTTGAGTTGGAGTTTGAGTTGTTGGATATGGCTCCTGCTTGGCTTGTTGTATGTGGCTGCAAGGGTGTTCCAGATGTCAGGTGATGTCTTGGAGGTGGAGAAGAGAGGCTGGACTTTTTCGGTTATTGCTCTGATGAGACCGATGTAGATCAGTCAATCTTGTCTCTTCCATTTGGTGTACGCAGGATTTGCTGATGTTGTTTCCGTTAGCAACTACCGTGGGGTTTGGTGGGAGGATAGTTGAATCAATAAAGCTTGCGAGATCATAGCCGTCTAGTAAGGCCCGGACTTTGAAAATAAAAAAATACTAATTTAGTTGTTATTTTGACAATTTGAATATAACACTTGTTAATGCATAACCAAGAAGCTTAACATGCATTTTAAGTGAATATCAAATCATTTTTTCCGCAATCATATGTATATTATATGATTTTGACCCATGTATAACATCAATATAAATATTTTGAATAAAATGAAAAAAAGTAAACTAGAAATATAGGGTTTAGTGTAGATATATTCGGATATCTTCGGATATCCATTCGGGTTCGGGTATTACCTATTCGGGTTCGGATATCCAATCTCTCTTAATTTTTAATACCCGTTCGGATATTTTGCTACTTCGGTTTGGATTTCGGTTCGGGTTTTTTGGATCGTGTTCGGGTTCGGGTGCATATATCGGGTAAAATGTCCACCCTTAATGGTGGCTATACCATGTAGAAATAAGATCTTTCTTATCATTCACTAATGACATTACAAGAGTATTTATACCATACAAGAGGTGATAGGTAGGGTTAGCTAAATACAGAAACTTCCTATTGAGACAATGAATACAAGAATATTGTGTATCCTTAACAGCTAAGACAATACTGAGATTGCTACCGAATCTACCATTTTATTCTGATATAAAGATGAAGAAGGATCTGGTGAAAACGACCAAAATAATCATTACCATTGCTAGGAAAATAATGTTCAGCCGCTGGTACTTACTCCTATCGTTTCTGTTCCTCGTACTTCCAGTGATGTTTTTCTGTTTTCAGAAATTCTTGCCTGTGTAGTAGGATGATGATTGTGACATTGAGTGTGATTGGAAGCTGGTGAAAGATGTCAGTCTTGAAGCATCAGTAGATAAGGTGATCGCTTGTTCATTACTTGGTTCCTGAATGGAGAGGTCGGGTTTTTCTGTTTTATTTTTTTTGTTCGTCTCTTTCTAAATCAGGTGATGGTTGGTTCATATGTGCCTACAGAGCCCAACAAAATTGAAGACTCAACATGTGGGACTCCAAATAAACATATATACCTTAAAGTCTCCATGAGGGAAAAGTGTTTGAGCAATTTAGGGTTATGCATGTTTGATGAAATCGACCAAGAGATGATTAGTGTATGTGAAGAAATTTTGTTGGTATGCAAGAGACGTACTGACGTAGTTGCACGTTTAATTTAACTGTGTAGATATAAAATTAATTTAATATGTTAAGTTAGTAAATGGATAGTCCTACTATGAATTTAGTACCCTAGATTAAAATAGAACTGTGTAGATTTTGCGGATATATTTTTTGTTTAAATTTTTTTAGAAAATAAAAAATTTTATATTTAATTTTTTTAGTAATCATATTTGTGTTTAATATTAATTTGATTTGATATAATAATCTCTTAAATAAATAAAATACATAGTTGTAAATAACATTTATCAATATGTCATGTTCATGTTTTAATAGAATAGATATTTAATGGAAACTACTTTTCATAATTTCTCTTTGAAAGTTATTTTATCAATACAATTTTATTTATTATTTTATTACAACGTAAATACGATAATAAAGAGACTAAATTCTTGAAAATAATCTCAGTACTGATCGTGGCACATACACTCATGGCAGGTAGCTTTCACTCTACAGGTACAAGTCCATCATAAAACTTAAAGCTACAAGAATAGCATAAAAACAACTCTATGGACTCGTACTTATCAATTAGAATCAAATCATCCATGCATCGGGTCTTACAAACGAAGCAAATGGGGCGAGAGAGACGAGTGTTAAGAACGAAAGTTATTTGGCCCAGGTCACCCACTGTTGAACTGTATCCAGGTCTTGAAAGTATTAGATTTTGAAATACACATTTAGTATGGAGAGTGGAGTCACAATCATTGCATTTGTAAAACCAAGTCTTTGAATTTATCAACTCTTCGCATGCATATCCCGCACCAATATCTAGAACTCACATTTTTCCCACCGTATTGTAAGGACAGAGGATGGTCATCGTATGTGTGTCTAACCAATGTGGGTAGAGTAACGCTGAACCATTTTTAATTTTTTCTTCAAATCATGATTTTAAAAGTTCATTATTCAGTTTACAGTTTCACAAATTTTGATATTAGATCATGATCTTGCTATTTTTGATTGAATACATGGAATTTAACTTATAATTCTCATACAGTGTAAGAGTTTTATATGCATATTATTGTAAGAAGTAAATGCTTGATTATTGAAAATATATGATGGAAAACTTGTTGATTTCTTAAAAAACCTAACAAAACAAATAGATATATAAAACCAGATGGAAAAAGAGAAGATATTTAGATAGAAGATATCACTTTAAATTATAGAATAAATATTATGAACAGAGAAATTATCTTCATAGTTAATTAGTTCCATCCTTGCATGAGCATCTGAATGTCATTCATGGGTTCACAAATATTTGTAAAGTAATCATCCCATGAAAATGTTGTAGCTGGCTCGGGGACATAGCATGATGTTGTGGACATATTAGCCAATGGTTCTTTGGTCTGTGTAACATCCAGACTCAAATCCATCTCTCCATCAAAAACATTCTCATAATCATCATCCTTAGTGCAATCTGTTTCTTTGGTATTAGGAGGTTCATTCTTGTTTGCGACATGTCTTATATATCTTGCGAGGATGACATTTTCGGGCGGGTTTGCATTTTTATCACTTTCCTTCATTCTCATCAAGTGCATCCGACGTTTTGTAGCATTCCAACGATTCTTAATAGCATTTTCAGTTCTTCCACATAGTTTTAAGGCAATCTTAGTCCATTTGTTGCCAAAAACCTTGTGGGCTTCAACCAATATTTGATCTTCTTTTTCAGTCCATGCGTTTTTCTGAAATCACATTAATAATAAATAATTATTGTNCGAAAGTTATTTGGCCCAGGTCACCCACTGTTGAACTGTATCCAGGTCTTGAAAGTATTAGATTTTGAAATACACATTTAGTATGGAGAGTGGAGTCACAATCATTGCATTTGTAAAACCAAGTCTTTGAATTTATCAACTCTTCGCATATCCCGCACCAATATGTAGAACTCACATTTTTCCCACCGTATTGTAAGGACAGAGGATGGTCATCGTATGTGTGTCTAACCAATGTGGGTAGAGTAACGCTGAACCATTTTTAATTTTTTCTTCAAATCATGATTTTAAAAGTTCATTATTCAGTTTACAGTTTCACAAATTTTGATATTAGATCATGATCTTGCTATTTTTGATTGAATACATGGAATTTAACTTATGAGAAATTCTCATACAGTGTAAGAGTTTTATATGCATATTATTGTAAGAAGTAAATGCTTGATTATTGAAAATATATGATGGAAAACTTGTTGATTTCTTCAAAAACCTAACAAAACAAATAGATATATAAAACCAGATGGAAAAAGAGAAGATATTTAGATAGAAGATATCACTTTAAATTATAGAATAAATATTATGAACAGAGAAATTATCTTCATAGTTAATTAGTTCCATCCTTGCATGAGCATCTGAATGTCATTCATGGGTTCACAAACATTTGTAAAGTAATCATCCCATGAAAATGTTGTAGCTGGCTCGGGGACATAGCATGATGTTGTGGACATATTAGCCAATGGTTCTTTGGTCTGTGTAACATCCAGACTCAAATCCATCTCTCCATCAAAAACATTCTCATAATCATCATCCTTAGTGCAATCTGTTTCTTTGGTATTAGGAGGTTCATTCTTTTTTGCGACATGTCTTATATATCTTGCGAGGATGACATTTTCGGGAGGGTTTGCATTTTTATCACTTTCCTTCATTCTCATCAAGTGCATCCGACGTTTTGTAGCATTCCAACGATTCTTAATAGCATTTTCAGTTCTTCCACATAGTTTTAAGGCAATCTTAGTCCATTTGTTGCCAAAAACCTTGTGGGCTTCAACCAATATTTGATCTTCTTTTTCAGTCCATGCGTTTTTCTGAAATCACA